>RCUC01122343.1:0-18022 GCA_003697995.1 Taxidea taxus jeffersonii | reverse complement strand
CCCTGCTTTTATTCCTACTGCTGTCCTAATTCCCTATTATTCCCTTCAGTACCTGCTTAACCAATGGGCCATGTGACACAGAGCTCTCCCTCACACGGGGTGAAAAAAATGACCTTAAGCTCTCAAATGTAGGCTCCTAGTCAGAGCTGGAAATACCAGGCCGACTTGGCATGAGGAATGCCAGCTCCTTGCCAACGTCGTTGAATGAGGTTTTTTAGTCTCGAACAAAGCTCTCCCTTTGAGGATTAACTGCCAACAGGGAGCTCTTTGTTTTGAGGAGAATTTAAGATGATTGCTGGGCTCGGAAAGGGGAGAAAGGTGACACCATCAAGATCACACTGTGTAAATCCTGGATCATACGAAACATAATTTTTTTTAACTTGTTGGCAAATATGGACGCATATCACGCTGACACTCTGTAACATCCGTTTGATCTGTGGCCCTGTCCCTGGTCTCACATTTCGTGGCAGGTGATCCCTTCAAAGATATGCATGGACATCTGTGGGGCCTGGCACAGAGGCAAGGCCTCTTCTCACTTGTCAGCTTTTTATGCTTTTGGAATAAAAGGAAAAGAAAGCAAATCCTCTGGATACAGCCCTGGTGTTGTTTCCCAAGGTAGAAGACTTTGGAGGCGGGAAGAAAGTGTGGACTCAGAGCTTCTGTTGAGGAACAAACCCGGCAGGTGTTCACCACCTGCACCTGCCATGCTCTGCACAGAGCCTGCTGCAGTGAAGGGCTCTGGCCCAGCTCTCTTGCTCTTCGAAGCTTGGCCCCCAACCTACTCTGAATAAACCCCAGAGTGCTCCCCTGGGGTCAGCGTCCTTCTGATCTGGCTTCTCTGCTGCGTGTGACCCATCCCCCAGCTGTCTCCTTCCAGCCATTGCTGTGCCTGGAAATAGTGGGCACATTCCCACCCCAGGACCTTTGAACAGCCACTCCCTCCACCTGGGATTCTGTTTCATATATCCACCTGGTTGAGTCCATTTCTTCTGGCTGGTGCTCAAGAGTGTCATCACCTCAGAGAGGTCTCCTGGCTTGACTGACTTCACTTCGTAGGTTGTATTTTTAATTCCCTCTCCTCCCCCTCGGGAATGTGAGCTCCACGCTTTGATTTACAGTGCTCCTGGCCTCATCGGAGAGTTCAGGGCAGCGGAGGGACAATTACATACACGGAGTGAACTTGGCCACCTGTCTTCCTGGGGCCCCTGCTTGAGGGCGGATCCTGGGCACTGGGCTGCGAGAGAAGGTGTGAGGGTCAGCAGGCGAGATGGGGAGCTGGTCCATCCCCCCCACCCCACACCTGCATTTGCCACGAGGTCCCTGGTGGTGCTCGGGTGCTGGCGAGCAGCCCGACAGCTGACCTCCCTCCCGGCAATGATTTTCAGGCAGCTCCGTTTGTCAGCACTGCTCTGTGCATCTTGCAGGTGCGGGCTCCAAGCTGCAGGCACTCCTCAGTGATCTCAGCCCCGGGAAGGGAGTCGGGACACAGATAATCCGAAACAGCTGAGAGGCTCGGCGGCCGTGCCCATAACGAGAGCTGGTACGTGTGGCGGCACTCGGTCCCTGTGGCTGTGCTCCGACCCCGAGACCGTACTAGGTCCACACTGTATGACTGCTGGCAGACCACTCGACATCTGTTCTCCCCTTTTCTAAACAGATTCTTTTGTTTTAATGAGTCTATCTTGATTTGTACATAAGGCTTTTCTCCTTGACTTGCAAAAGAAGCCTACTACAGTGGAAAGATGTTCTCTAACTTTGTGAGATTGAATAGCATTTATTCACTAAGCTAGAATGAACACCTAGTGGAGGAGTTCCATGAGTTCTGACAGATTCCTCCAGCCATGTGACCGCCCCGCAGTTCAGACGCAGAGTCTCCCCATCCAACTCTTTTGGTTAAACGGGATCTTCTTTAGTCCTTACAGTAGCCCCGAGAGGCCCCAGGCTGGAGCAGCAGACAGGGGTTCTGTGCTCTTGTGCACCCCAAGTCCCACGGCCCAGCACAATACCTGACATACAGCAGCTGTTCCACACATGTACTCAAATGACTGAGGGAAAGACCAGCATTATAGTCATGCCAGGTTTACAAACAAGGAGCGCTCAGGAGAGCCGTGTGCCACGGCTGAGCAACGGCACGCGGCCAGAGGCCACTGTTTGCATCTCCAGCCCCCTGCCCCAGTCACTGGCTCCCCGATCCACAGTTCCCTTCTGCGGGATGGCCCACTGGGGTCCGGGGTCACTGCACAGCCTCACGCAAATCCAGCCTAACTACTAACTCTTGCTTTTCAGATTTGTGGACATTCACGTAAAGAAAGCTTGGTGGGCAAGAGTGAGGCCGACTGACCCTCCTCACCGCAGGGCAGAGAAAGGAGTCCTAAGCTGGAAACAGTCTTGAATCTGGCACAACCTGCTGTGTGACCTCATGCATGTATCATGGCCTCTCTGGGCTTTTGTTTCTCCAGCTGCAAAATGAAGATGGGGCTTAAACCTAATGGAGTCAAAGAATCCCTGTAGCTCTGACATTATGGTTCTGTACTAGTGAGGACTTTCTTGCTGCAAGGGACAGAAAACCCCACTCACACTGGGTTAGGGAAGGACAAGGGAGAGTTTTCCTGGCTTATCTAGGAGTTGTGATATATAAGGAGTCAGGTATGGCTCCATCCAGGGGCTCTAACAATGTCATCCATTCTCTCTCCCTCTCTCTCACAATCCGCCCCTTCCCTACCCGCCCCCCATGTTTTCCCCTCCACCCCTCAGCCCTGTATTCCCGTGTGTAAGCTCCATTCTCATGCAGAATCTCCCTTTGGAATAGCAAGACGCTGCCAGCAACCCCAGGCTCCCACCCGGTCCTCCAGAGCCCCCACCACGAAGAGCAATTCCCTTCACCCCAGAGCTGGAGCAGAGCGGTCCATGTTGGCTCTGATCGGACAAACCTGGGTCACGAGCTCATCACCGAACCAATTCCTGCGGCCGAGGACGTGGGACTCACTGATTGGCTGAGCCTGAGGCACGGGTTCACCCGCATCGCCCGGGTGGCTGATGCGACAGGTGTGTTAGGTGGAGTGTAACTGGGAATCGTCGCTCCCCAGAGAAAATCCTAGAGGTGTTTTCCGTGTGAGCGGAGCACATGCCGGACAGGGAAACATTTTTACAAAGTCATTACAGAGTCTATGGGACGTCTGGCTGGCTCGGTCTGTAGACCCCATGACTCAATCTCAGGGTGGTAAGTTTGAATCCCGCGGTGTAGAGATTACTTGAAAAATATGCGGGACAGAGTCTGAATTACATCTCCTACAATCAACCACCAAGGAGGTTCGCCTTCTGTAAGTGTGTCCGGAGAAACCCCACAGGTCCCCAAAGCCAGCCAGGACTTGCCGGCACTGGCCCTGCCCACGTGGCATGGCTCCATTTCCTCTCTCAACTACAGTGTCTGGAAAGTCACCTCCCAAGCCTCGGGCAGCCCGCAGGGAAGAGCTCTGTGTCGACTTCCTCAGAAGCGGGGGGTGCACGAGGCCCTTGTCCGCGGTCCCTAAGGCGCCACCAGCCATTGGCGGAGCCTGGGAGACACCCAAGGTGCTGTTCACTAAAGAAAGTGGTTAGAGGTGAGGGAGATACCTCCGGCAGCTGTGGCAATCACCACAAACTCAGTCGCTTAAAACCACACACGTCTCTTACAATATTAGACATTGGAAGTTTGAAATGGAAAGGGGAATCCAGCCTGGGTGTCTTTCCGGAGGCTCTCTGGGAGAATGTATTTCCTCGTCTTCTCCAACTTCTAGATGCTGCCGGCATCCTTTGGCTCCCGGCCCCTCCCCCTTCCTGAGAAGGAGCAGCGCAGCATCTTCCGATCTCTCTCCTGACTCAGACCCTCCTGCCTGGCCCCCGGAAGGATCCTTGTGGTTCCACGGAGCCCTCCGGGGTAATCCGGGATCATCTTGCCATCTCAAAATCCTTATTCACATCTGCGAGTTCCCTTTCTTCAGACAAGGTTGTCTATTCCCAGGTTTCAGGGACTGCGGTGTGGGCCTTCTGGGAGGCCAGTGTTCCACGTCCCACAAAAGCTATTCCACTCAGTCCCCTACTGAATGGTCCTCCATCCAGGCTCTACTGAGTGGGTCAGACCCGGTTCCTGTCCCTGTGGAGCATCCACTCTAACATGGACGACAGTCGCTGAGGCGTGTGGTGGCCAGGAGGGTTGGGTAGGAAGAAGGCCCAGCCCGGATGGAGGTGCTGACAAAAGGGAAGGGGAGAGGGAAGTGTGTATCAGTGGCTCACTGCTGCACAACAACCTGCCCAACACTGAGTGGCTTACGGCAACAACCACTTATTGTTTGTCAGGAGTATATTGGTCATCTGGGAAGTTCTGCTGGTCTAGGGTGGTCTCCACCGATCGAGGCTGGGATTGAACTTGGGTCTCCGGTCAGCTGCAGACAGAAGTTGAGGGCCAGCTCTTTCTAAAATGACCCCACTGACGTTAACGGCGGGGGCTGGGGTAGGGGAGCGACTGGACCCGACGTCTCTCCTCCCCCCACCCCGGCCGGTTTCCCAGCAGTGGGGGCTGGAGCGCGGGCCGAGGTGGAGCACACGTGCTCACGGCCTCCGTGGCCCAGGGCTGGGACGGGATCAGCTTCGCTTCGGCCAGAGGCTATGGTCAGAAGCAAGCCAGGCACCAGCCTGGTTCCAGGAGGGCGGGACAGACCCTCCCTTTGGTGGGAGGCGCGATGCCGTCCCAGCACCAAGGCGGACACTTTTCAAAATTGAGCACAAGGAGGGTGAAGGCACAGCCCGCTGGGTACTGGGTCTCTCTCTGCACCTCTGCGGGCGAGGTTCCCCTCGCTCCGGGTCGGGTCAGTGCTGCCTCCATCGAGCCTTCCTGCCACCGCCTCTGGCGTCATCCTTTCTCATTCCAGCCTGGGTCCCCTCTGCGGGGCGAACCTGCCTCATGGAGCCCTGCCAGGCTCGTGCGTCCCCGACACCAGAGGCTCCCTGCCACCGAGGCCAGCACGCTGCCGACTCCAAGAGCGCCAGAGCGTCCCTCGGCTGAGCTCCCCACGGTCCGCCCACCGAGTCATAAAAGCTTCCGAGAGAATGGCCAGGAAAGCCCCCCATAGCCCTTTCACAGAGCTGGTTTCTGGGTTGGCCTGACCAGCAAGGATCTTTCCGGATCTGCAGTAAAACCTGACCTCTGGTTCAACCCCATTTCATGAGTGCGTGTGGCTGACAAAGGCCCGGCGCGGTCCCCAGAGCTGCTCTGGGGTGAGGCCTCCAGCCCTGGACTGGCCCTTCCCTGTGATCTCAGGGCCCCCTCCCAGTCCCCACAGACCCAGCAGGGGCAGCTGTGAGGCCGCAGGTTGGGAAACAGACTGCAGCTCTTCTGGAAGGCGGTGGAAATGCTGGGGAGGAGCTGGGGGGCAGAGCCTGCTAGGCTGTGTCCACGTGGGCCCCCGGGGCTTCTGGAAGGCCTGCTGTGGGCTTGGGCAGGGCCCGAGGGCCTGCGAGGCCTCCCGGTGGGTGCAGGGCGCTGTGGCTGTGGGAGGGCTCCCGCGTCGGGCCCCAGCCCCGTGCGTGGACGGGTCATCTGCGAGAAGGGGTGAAGACCACCCAGTGTCCAGTTGCCGTGAGGAAGAAGAGACACGTGGCAGGGTCTGACACATGCTAGCTCTCACTGTTCTCGGAGGCGCGAGAACAGTGGAAGAGGCTCGAGAACTTGGAAGGCGGGCGCAGGGCCACACCCAGCCGCGCCACGAGAGAGCGTGTGTTCTAGCTCTGGTTCGGTTCCGAGAGACTCGGGAGACACGCCCTGGAAAAGAGGGCTCATCCCCTCTACGGGGAAGGAGTCCCCGCCAAGAGAGGCTGTGGGCTGTGCTCAAGGCCACCCAACGAGAGGGCAGAGCCTGGGCTCTTGAACCAAACAGCCGCCCCCACTGGGCCGGGCACCGGGCCGGACAATCGGCCCCACGCCGCACCTGCGTTAGCTCATCCGGTCGGTCGTCTCCTCGGCCTCCTCCCTGCAGATGGGGCCAAGATGAGCCCTGAGAAGATTTACGCAGGGTTGTGATGAGGGCCCACCTGGCAAGGCCGGGGCCAGGGGACCTAGAGGGGAGCTGCTGGGCGCGTCCGGGAGAGAGCATGGTGGCCAGAGCCAGGCTGGGGCAACAGACTTTGGAGAGGGCGGGGGGGCATGGGAGATCCACGCCACATCTTCGAAGGGGAGCCAAGAGCCCTCGCTGATGTGTGATCAATGAGGGAACGGGGCTCACGGAGGATTCAAAGTCTCTGGCCCCAGGAACCAGGAGGAGTCCCCTCCTCTCCCCTCCTCGCTCCCCAAGCCACATCTCTGTGAATGTGACCAGGAGCACAGGAGACACGGACCTCCTGAGCCAGCTGGGCTCCTCCACAGTGGCATGTGAGGGGTCCCCCCAAAGGGGATCTTACCAGTCAAGCTTCCTGTCATGGACGTAGGGACTCTCCCTCGTAGAGAGAGCTGGGGTTTGGGTCCCGGTGAGCAGGTACTTAACTGCCCCGTGCTCTAGCTGCTGCGCCTTCCAAACCAGGCGGACGGATGAGTTTGGACGTGAGAAGCTCCCAGTCCCCGGGGCGTGGTAAGGGCTCCATTCACGTCAGCTATGCTGTTGGTGCCGCCCGAGTTGGTAGGAGCGGCGGTGTGATGGGGAGGCTGTTCGCAGCCGGGGCCCCCACACCCCCCAAGCTGTGGCTCACGGTCGGACCTCTTCCCTGCCCCAAGTTTGCCTTCTCAGGGAAGTGACTGTAACTGGCCCAGCGCGGGCCAGGGCTCACCAGAGCTGGCGGGGGCTCCTGTGGTGGGAGCACGGCTCCTGGGGGCCACCGGTGTGGAAATGCCCGCCAAACTGGGGCACCCCAACCGCTTCTGCTACATCGTCACTGCTGAAAATACAATGTTACTCTCCGATTGTCAGGATCATCCATTTACACTGGAAAAGCAGTTTAATCAAACACTAAAAGCTCTAAAAGCAATTTTATATGTTTCTATTTCACACATATTTGGCGTCTCGCTCTCTCTATATATTTTTGTAATACATGTGGAAATACATACATATAAGTACACTTGTTGGGCAAAACTGAGCTCCTGCTTTCTTTACTGTTTAATAATTTGTATTTTTACTCCTATTATCTGTAGAAATAAAGATCTAAGCTCAAACTGCATGACCTCACCAATATCCAGCTCTTCTGACGGAGAAAGCAGCAATGCCGTGTTGTTTGATCAAACACATCTCTGGTTTCCAATGACTGGCTAGCATTCCAATTTGTGACTATGACCCTTTTCTTTTCTTTCCTTTCTTTCTTCTGTGGTAGTTTCAGGCTGGATCTATTCTGAGCCCCACGACGCTGAATGTTGTTGTTTTTTAATAGCATCTTTGTGGGTCGGTCCCATTATTTCCGGCGCTTTCTTTAACCACGTGGCTCTGCTGGGGCCACCAGAAAGCGAGGATCAGCCAGGGGTACAGACTGATTCCAGAATTTGAGTGAGTTCCCGCTCCTGCCAAGGAGAGGTCGGGGATTCTGATCGCTTCGCTCCCAGCCAGGAATCAGTCACACCCAGCTGGCCAGCCAGCGGGGACACTCCTGCCTGACTTCCTGCCGGCCGGAAGCTGAGTGTTTAATCTTTGCCCAGGAAGGAGCAGGTCCCCGTGTGACAGGGGCAAGCAGGGGCTGGCAGCCCTAAAGTTCCAGTTCTAAGTCTCCCGGATGGACGGCTCCCTCTCGGGACCCCTCCGTGGCTGCACGTAGATGGGGCTCTCTGTAAGGGGAACCTCGTGGGGCCTCTGTTCCCTCCCACTACCTCCCTCCCTGCCCTGCTTCCCTGAACCCCAGCACCTGCAATCATTGCACATGTGATCGGGGCCCAGAGGAGGGGCAGAAGACCACGCCCCCAAAGGCCAGCGGTCAGGCAGGGAGGATACACTGCCTGCCGCCCAGCTGGGCTCCATCACAGCCTGGGAGAGGTGCCCACACACCCCCATGCACACCTTTCACCCTGAGCCGTGGGGGTGCGAGAAGCCCGAAGCAGCTGAGCACCTGCTCTGCGCAAGGCAGGGCTGTGCTGCCTCAGAGGCAGCCCATCGTTCTAGTGGTTTCTGAGCAGGGACCCCTGTGAACTGGAGGACTTTGGGTTCTGAGTGCCTTCGGGGCTTTGGGTGAGAGAAGGCAGGACCTGAGCTGGGGGAGCTCTGCAGAAGTTGGGGGGAAGAATTTGGAGCTGGGGGTCGGGGTCGATCAAGGCAGGAGGTGTGGAGGCCAAGATGGGCAGGGATGGGCAGGAAAGGCGGGCGCTGACCATTCATGTGTAGGACCTGACCCCCACTGATCAGAAGCCCAGAGGCAGACACAGGCTGGGCAGTGCCTGGGGGGCTTCCTGGTCACAAGGGCTCTTAGTAGAGACATGCATCTATACCCAAAATGAGCAAACTTTACGTTCTCGCAGAAAGCTCCTGTACACCTCCTGATGGCCCTGGACAAGCCCCACCGTGAGTCGGCATAAATGTCATGCCCCAGAAGGAAATGCGATGCTCTTTTTCCATCACTCCACCCACGGCTTCCTGGGGCCTCTCACTCAGTTGGTGGAGGAACTCCGTAGCCGCCCTGGACGCGCCTGTCCCAGGCCATGTGTGCCTTCCTGAGGCCCTCGCAGGCACGCTGTCGGAGCTGGGGGCACACTGGGTCACCAGCCATCCTCACCGCAGACTGGTACCCACTGGGATGGACGACACCCCGCCCGTCCTGGGTCACAGGCTCTGGAAGGCAGCTTCCGCAGCATCCTTCATCCCGTGCATCCTGGCTCAGTGTCTCCAAGGCTGCTCTGCCCTCCGCTACTTCTGCACCTCAGCCACAGACGCAGGGGAAACAGCGGCTCTCTGCCCCCAGAGCTGGGCCAACTCTTCCTTCGGGCATTGGCTGCTCCGTGCACAGGCGGGAAATTGCCAGGGGCTGCCTCTGTGCTGGTTCCACCCAGAGAGCACGGAGCACGGCTTAGGCCTCCTCTGACCTCCAGTCTCACCCTGAGCCTCCTCCGCGCCTCTGATGCTCTATTTTTTTTTTTAAAGATTTTATTTATTTATTTGACAGACAGAGATCACAAGTAGGCAGAGAGGCAGGCAGAGAGAGAGGAGGAAGCAGGCTCCCCGCAGAGCAGAGAGCCCAACGTGGGGCTCCATCCCAGGACCCTGAGATCATGACCCAAGCCGAAGGCAGCGGTTTAGTCCACTGAGCCACCCAGGCACCCCTGATGCTCTGTTTTTGAATCAGGGAACTTGGAGCTCCTCCAGGAGGCCGAGGCTGGCTCAGGGCCTTCTCGGGGGCTTCCTACCCTCAGGTCCTGACCTTCCCTGTCCTCACTTCCTGTCCCTCTGGAGGGGCACCAAGGATACTGGATTCTTTGAATTTTGTTAGGTTGAAAGCCTTAAAGGAATCTTGTTTCAGGTAAGTTTTTGCAAATGGTTCCATTTACTATTGACATTTTAGGAGGACAGTAAGCCAAAGTGGCTGACCCATAGGCAGGTGATAATCACTTTATGAAAAAGAAAAGTCTGAAACCCTGCTGTGCACATAGAGCCCAGGCACAGTTGTGTTTTCCCACTACGCTACAAAGTAAAAGGATTTTGATGAAGCTGGCAGAAACTCCCCACAAGTTTTTGAATCCATATTTGAAAAACAGATTCAACCGGCCGACATTCTGTTAAAGTAGGTATTCCCGATTCGCCCAGTGGGACTCTGGATCCCACGCAAATATCTCAGTTAATGGCTGCTCCGTTCTTGCGGTTGCCCGGGCGAAAAACTTAAAGCGATTCCTGACATTCTCCTTCTCTACACCCCATATCCAATTAGCAAATCCTGCCAAGTCTTCCTTCAAACTGTATCCCGCAGGATGAGTTTGCAATTTGGAAATGCCATTGGATGGTAGCCAAGATGCATCTGACGGCTCCTCCCAAAGGGCTTCTCACCCACCAAGCATGTTTTTGTTCCTCTCCCTCATGTAGAAGTTGGAATGTCTTTGGTTGTAAGTGACAAGGACCTTGATCTGGCTTAAGAAAAGAGTATTGCCTCGTGTGATTGAAAAATGGAAGGGTAAGTCTGGAGGAGAAAGCTCAGGAGCTCACATAACACCGACAAGATACAGTCTCTCTCCCTCCCCCTGTCTTTGTCTTGTTGCTCCACACTCTGCCATGTTTGTTCTCTTCTCGGGCTCTTCCCTCATAGCAACGAAATGGCTGCCAGCCACTCTAGATCCTACAGCCCCTTCATGATCTCGCTTCCAGCAGAACAGCCCCTGGATCATAGGCTCTGCTTGGGCAGCACTCACGTCCCACGGCCAATCCCTGCGGGCAAGGAGCACGCGAAGTCTCGGTCATATGCTCAGCCTTTAGAAGAAGGAGAGGCAGACAATAAGCTTTGCTTAGATCCTATGAACTGAGGCTGGGGGGATACCGGGTCTGCAGAAGGAAAGTGAGACACAGCAACCCACAGAGGGAGGGTACCTGGAGGAGGAGGGGTAACCAAACATCCGAGGGCCGTCTCGCCGAGGACACTGCCCACCTGCCTGGGAATAAGAGGCAAGAGGTGCCGTCGTCCCTAGAGGCCCTCCCAGGGCAGGACTGGGAACATTCCGGAGAACTGCTTTTTTCAGAGATGGGCAGATTATCCCTGCGCCTCTCCCCTGCCCAGGAATCCTGCTTCCCAGCAAAGGTGACTGTAATTTTAGCCTTTAAAGAATGACTCATGAAAAGCAGGAGAGAAAAACAGTGACTGTGACAAAGAGCTAAAATGTTTCTCCTCAAGGCATCATGTGTGAAGCCATCAGGGTAACGATTGTTTGGCACACTGCTTCTCTTTTTTTTTTTTTTTTTAAGATTGTATTTATTTATTTGACAGGCAGAGATCACAAGTAGGCAGAGAGGCAGGCAGAGAGAGAGGAGGAAGCAGGCTCCCCGCTGAGCAGAGAGCCCGATGTGGGGCTCGATTCCAGGACCCCGATATCATGACCTGAGCCGAAGGCAGAGGCTTCAACCCACTGAGCCACCCAGGAGCCCCTGGCACCTTCTGAGGTGGCTGCTTCTGAAGTGAGCGTCCTTTACTAGAGCTCTCAGCAAATCTACCTGAGAATAGTGACACCGTCTCCCTTCCAAGGGATGCTAGAATGTGCAGCTCTTTCAGGGGAGTGTGTGTGTGTGTGTGTGTGTGTGTGTGTGTGAGTGTGTGTGATGGGTCTGTCTGTCTGTCTGTTTGGGCCCCAGAGTGGTCTATGGTTAAAGAGAGAGGAGAAAGGTGGGATTCCATAAAGACAAGAGGGAGTGCACACGAATATCCTGCGAATTCAATGTCACAGGGGTTTGTGTGTCTCTTTGAGGGGCACAGAGTGGGGGACCCTGTGAGTTCACCACACCTGGGCTCCGGTCCCGTTATTCTCTGCAAATCAGGGGTTCAATGTGAAAATCAAACAGCGTAGACAACGGATAATCCTCAGGTCAGTGCCTGAGACATAGTATATGCTCAAGAAACAGTGAATTTTTTTAAAAAATCATCCTTTTGGTGAGAATTAGATTTATGAATATGAAAATGTTTCTGTTCCAGCTGCACCTAGACCTCCCCCAAATTATTGCAAAATGATGCCTGTCAGATATTTGGGAATGAGAAACAGAACAATGGGACAAGAAACCAGATCAGAAAAGTGGGACAAAAGTGGCCACAACCCACTTAGAAAAGCCATCATTCCCCATGAGGAAGAGCCACAGAATGGGGCCTCAGGGAGAGGGATGGGCTTGGCATGTCTACAGGTGGGTAGGGGGAGGCTCGGCTCGGCTGGTGGTGCTGGGGAACAGGGGGGCGGGAAGAGAGCATTTGAGAAGCAAGGTCATGAGTGAATTGGATACTTGTCCATGTTGCTTTAGAGATACCCGTGGGCATCAGATCGCCTCTTTAGTAACTTCTGGTCCCTGGACTGTGCTTCGCTGTGTGAGGGTCCGTGCTGAGACTGGGCCGTGTGGGGTCCAGCTGGTGTTAGGGCTACGCTGCTGATTCCACCTCTGCTAGGCTACAAGGAGCAGAGGTGATGGGGTCATCTCTGAGGATGGGGACCTGCTTTCAGAATACTCAGGGAAGTAAGAAATTCAGAGAGGAATCTGAGAAGCCAGGCATCACAGAGTAAGAAGCTTCCTTGCGATTCCAGATAACTCCCAGTTATATATTTTCCCGCCCAGAAATGGACTTGTCATGACCCTACTTTAAGGGGTCGCCATTGCAAGCCAGCCACAGACTTTCTCTTTTGAATGCTCCTCTTTTGAGCTCCCTGAGAGAGACGAGCTGATGGTTGGGCCAACCCCAGCAGCACTGCCTGCCCCCGGCGGACACAGCTGTCCCGGCCAAGCCACCGACAGCTTCTTTAGAGATAACCGCTCCAGCCTGTCGTACATGTCATGTGTCCGGGATCCGCCCTCTCGGGCTGTTGGGGGTATCAGTGGCTGACCTTTCCTAGCTGAGTCCCTCTCCGGGAATTGCCTTCCGCTTCTGACAATTACAGCCCCACAGTCGGGCCCCTTCTTGGGCGTCCAGTGTCCAGTGACCAGGTGGAGAGAAGGTAGAAAGGCCCAGGCCCATTGCCCCGTTCCTGAGCCCGATGCAGGGCTTCCCCACTCAGAGCTCCTCCTGGCGTCAAGGAGGCCTTCCTCGTGACCACTCGCAGCCCAGTCCACCTTCTCCTCCCGCACGCACGTGTGTCCCCAAGCACGCCCCGTGAACCTCCCGAGGGGTTCTGAGACCCTAATTTTTCTCAGGGTCTGCTTCCTTAGGAAGCCAACCTGTAAGGACCCCTACTCCAGTTTAGGGAGAGAAGAGTGGGATGGCCAGAGTTAAAAAAGAGAGATTCAGGATTCCCAGTTACACGTGGATTTTGGATCAATAGTGAATAACGTATTAGTATGAATATGTCGCCTGAGATATCTGGGACACATCCATACTTTGACATTATATATTGGTGATCAGAAGGTCAAATATTCTGTATTTTATCTGGAAGCTTAGGGGGGCTGTGGAGTGTAGAATACGGGGTCTAGGTCCGTCCGAGCGGGTCAAGGACATGGCACACACTCAGAGCCTCACAGACTCATAGTCTGCCAGCAAGTCAGCTTGGGTTTCTTTTGTGAGAAATATATTAACTCAAATATAAAATATGTTTTATATTTGAAATATAAAAACTCAAATTTTGTTTAATGAGTGATACAAGTAATAACCACCACATATCAAGGGCTGTCTGAGACCATGTATTAAACATTTTAGAGCTGTTCATCTCTCTCTGAACATGGCTAAACTTTAAGACAGACTTGAAGTGGATGTATCACTGGATCAAGTCCAAAATGAGTGACAGGAAAGTCACTGAGTCATTTAGTAAAATTTTAAAATTCCAAGGTAAGCAGTGTAAGAACTGGGACTGGTGGACTGCCACCCCCTCCCTCTTGGTGTGCCTTGCATGTGGCCTCCATTTCCATGGTCACCCTCATAGGTCAATATGGCTGCTGGAGATTCAGGCATTACATAAAATTCCAGCCAGCAAGAAGGAAGAAGTAACAAAGAAGGGCACACACCCTCCCTACCAACATTCTTCATGCATAAGCATATTGGTTTTGCCCCTTTTAACAGAACTCAGTCATGGAACTTTGGGGTAAAAAAAAAAAAAACCTATAAAATATAGCTTCTATTTGAGCTGTCTACAGGTCCAGGTAAGAATCAGGGTTTTTCTTGCAAAGAGAGAAGGGAGGAAGCAAAGTGAGGGATAATTAGCAGATTTGCCACAAATAAATGCTATTATTGTCCTCATATTTGGATGGAAGTGAGGCTCAGAAAGATAAAATAACTTACCCAAGGTCAACTCAACTGGCAGTCTGCCCCCAGAGTCTGCATCTGTAATATCCACTATCACATAATTCAGTTTAATTAGACTTCATATGTGCCAATGGTGCAAGCAGGATCCGACCACTGGCAAACCCTGTCTTTAAAAACACAGCATTCAAACAAATTGTGGACATTCAAATATTGGTACTTTGCGAAACACTCCAGTGATTGTGGCCAATGCACAAAACCAGAGGCAAAAATGACACACACACACACCGAGATATGAACGAGGGAAGACCGTCTCCGCACAGCTCAGCCGACCTGCCATGTCCCAGAGGTCAGTGCGGGAGGGTGACCGAAAGGGAATATTAAACGCAGTGTGGTGGCTCTGGTCTGGGCAGGGGGTGCTTGAAATCAGCACCAATACAAGTTGGAGCCTTTGGCGGGAGTGAACATTGAGTGGGCTCTGTGGGTTTAAGAAATACAATTCACTACCACCCAGCAATGTCTTTGAACTCTTGGGTCTCAGGGCAATGGCCTTGGGAATGAAAAACGTCTCCAAGAGAAATTTTGTTTGTATTGTACAGTTGTAAAGTGACTAGCCCGCCCCCGTCCCGAAGCAGAGGAAGGGAAATTTGAACCGTGTAATTTAGAAGCCGGGCTACGCATGGGAGGGCCTGACTCCCGGGGGACAGCTGCCAGGGGCCCCCTTAGGCACGTCTCGAGGCGGCGCAGCTCTCACTGTTAGGAGAAATGTTCTCCGACTCCACAACCTGCTGGAATTTGGTTGCTCACAAAACCACGATTTCGCAGAATGCAAAAAATGAAATAGAGCCTCGAGACCCTCCTGGCCTCCGAATTCAGTGGGGTCTCATCTTGCTCATTTCTGAGCAAGTGCTGATGTTCAAGCTGAGTTGACTTGAGATGGTGGCTCTGCTGTGATCAATTGGTGATGTCTGCTGCGGGCACAGAATGGCACGGGGGAGCCCAGGTGCCCTAGGTTTTCCGACCCTGAACTTGGCAAAGTCTTTCGTTTTACAGAGGAGGTCAATGAGGCTCTCTGGGGGAAGCAAACTGCCCTGAGCCTTTCGGTAGCTGAGTGGGAATGAGAGGTACTTTCTCTTGAATTCTAGACTTGTCTTCCTTTTACCATTTGCATCTGAGGCTGGCGACCGGAATGTTCTCTAGAACAATGCCAAATGGGCATCCACACTCCACTCAAAGAGGAATCTCTGTCCTTCCAATTTACATTCCAGTCTGAGCCCGGCTTCCTGAGAAGATAGAGGTTTCTGATTTTGGTAATCCCCTGGACAATGGTAAGAGTAATCCTGGGTCCCCCTGGAAAAACAGTCCCCAGATCACAGTGGCTAAAACAGTATGACAGACTGAAGTAAGGGCCCCTCAAAGATGACCATGTCCTAGGATGATCTGGGTGGGCCCAAGGGTCCTCATCAGAGGGAGGTGTCAAGGTCAGAGTCAAAGAAGTTGTGACAATGAAAGAAGGGGAGTGTTGAAGATGCTGTGTTTCTGGTTTGGCGGGAGGAGGGAGGAGCCAAGGCATGAAGGCGCCTCTAGAAGCTGGAAAAGATAAGGAAGTAGATTCTCCCCGAGAACCCCTGGAAGGATCGCATACCAACCAACACCTGGATTTTAGGATTTTTGACCTCCATAACTGTAAAATAATAAATTTGTGTTATCTGAAGCCATCGGATTTGGGATAATTTGTTCCAACAGCTATTGGGAACAAACGTGCACAGTGAAAGTGTACTTTTTGCTCCTATCCGAACGCATGAAGGGAGGCAGCCTTTCCAGATGGCTCTCCTCCAAGGCATGATCAGGTCTCCAGGACCCTCCCATCATGAGGCCCTGTGGCCCCCAGGGCCAATGTGCCAAGAGAGTGAGGACAGATGCCCTGCAGGATGTCCCAGGCACCAGGCATGGACTTGCCTTCCACTTGCATTGGACAAACCAGTTATATCCACGCACCGAGCTGCCCATGTCTCCTGGGGCTTGAGAGGACCATCAGAAGGGTTTGATGAGTATGTGGCCCCATCTCTGTGCTCCCCCTATCTCCTTCCTCCTCCTCCCAGTCGCCCTTCTCCTAAATTTTAGGTCTCTGAGAGTCATACAAACCTGGCTCTGGTCCCAGCTTGCCACTCAATGACTGTGAGCAACTCGGGGACCTCTCTGACCTGCTGTGTCCTCATCCATAAAGTAGCGGTGGTGGGGGAGGGGAAGCACAATGATTGCAATGGTGAATATATTACACAGTTATTATAGGCATATTATTATACAGGTCTAAATGTTAAATTCGATGATAGGATACAAAATAAAGATGTTTTCCAGAGGGTAACAGTCTGGGGGGCCTTCCTAGAATTACACATAGAGTTTTAAACCCACAGAGGTGGGGCACATCCAGGGGCGGGGTGGGGCGCCCCTCCGTGTGGGGAGTCTGCAGCTGAATTACTACTGCTCAGTTCACAAGAAGTGTCGGGAACCTAATAGCCACTGTCAAGCAAGGGCTCTATATCCGTCATGGAAGACGCCTCACCACTCCCAGGAGCCCTGCCTTGTAAATCTGAGCTCGAGCCTCGAAAACATCACACTCCATGAAAGAAGCCAGACATGGTAAGAGGCCATGAGGGGAGGATTCCATTTCTATGAAATGTCCAGAATAGGTAAGAAGACAGGAAGTCTTCAAGAGGGTTCAGTCCGCTCTTTCTCTGGAGCTGAGGGGAGCCAGCGCCTCTGAGCTGGGCAGGGGGGCGGAAGGAGGGAAGGTGGCAGGAGGGATGATTTGTGCGGGTGGGTTCGAGGCCGAGCACACGGGGTGTGTGTCCACAGCGAGATGTCAGTGCTACTCTCCCCGGTGAAGGGCTTGTCGTTGCGCTGCCAAAAGCTAGGCTCCGTGCTAACCTGTGACCCCCAAGGCGTTTCTATTCCCTCAGACACTCTCTTTTGATCACCCCACCGGAGCTGCCTCTATTCTGAGGCCTGAAGATAAACTGTTATTTTTATGGGATCCGTTTTACTCCCACCAGAAAAGAAAACAAATGCATGACATTGTGTTTTGGGAAACCTGTGCATATCTCAGAGCTCCTCCTCTATACGGATCTGCCGGCCACTTTCCACCCGAGCCAAGGCTTCCTCTCCCCGCCGGCTGGAACGGCCCTGCTCCCCCGTGTGCCGTTACTTGTCCCGGTGTCACTCACAGGGACAGAAAGCAGCAAGCCAGAATCTGGGAGCATCCCCCCGGACCCATGTGCAGGGAAAGGATAGAACATCACTTTTTGAACCAAAGAGAAACTTGCAGAAATCTAGAAGATACAGCTCTTGAAAGAGGGATGATTGCACATCTCTTTATACTGGAGATGGTCAAATGTCGATCGCCACAGTGTCGCAGCCTTTATGAGCCCACAGTGTGCAGCCTTGACAATGAATGCGGAGAAAGTGTATTCATTAACCTGGAGAGACATTTGTTTTATGTCCAAAGGGAGGCGGCTGCGGGATTAATGAAGAAGATTCTAGCAAATGTTGCCAGGGCCCCACGCATCTCCCCGGGCCTTCATGCTCCCAGGCATGTCACATCTCCCCCACTCCCCCACCCCTCACCCCCACCCCAGCCTTCCAAGGCTAGTACTTGCACACATTCCTGGAATGACCTTCAGGCAATGACTGATGGGGGGCAGGTGGGTAAGTGATTCAGCTTCCTCACCGGTAACTCTATGGCTTTTCAGACACCGTCTCCCAGAGATCCCAGCAAGACCCGCCTCCAGGAGCCCCCAGCAGGAGGCTGCTCACTTCCGCCCAGGACATGGGAAGGAGAAATGCCATTCCTATTAGTTTCCTATTTGTCCCCAAACAAACTACCCCCAAATTAGTGGTGAAAACAGCAGTCATTTATTCTTAACAAGCTGCTGTCCCTTCCCCAACTCAGAAGTCCTCCACTTGGGGCTCACAAGGTCTAAATCACAAGGTGTTGGCCAAACAGGGCTCTGGGCTCAGGGCCCCAAGGAAGAACCTGCTTCCAGGTCCCTCGGGGTTGCTGGCTAATTTCCTTCATTGTGACCGTAGGGCTGAGGTCTCCCTCCATTCCCTGCTGACTGACAGCCAGGGACAGGTCTGTGTACCTCGACGCTGCCCATGTTCCTTCTCGTGCTTTCCACAT
>RCUC01122342.1:0-14914 GCA_003697995.1 Taxidea taxus jeffersonii | reverse complement strand
CCAAGTTCTCATCTGCTTCCTGCAGGTTTTGGACAAGCACGGTGATCCTTGCATGTTTATAAACACTGGGCTGCTAGGATGCCAAGGGATAAGGTGATACAAACATTGGCAGAGGCTTTATAGATAAACCCTCTGTTGATCACCGCGTCTTTGAGTAAACAGCCTCCTCCTGGGCTTCTGTCTGAGCAAGAACAGTGTGGCCGGCCGGAGGCTGCGTGACCTTCTGGTCCTCTGCCCCCAGGCCAGTCGCTGCTATTTCCGTGCAGTCGCAGCGGCTGCCTTCATAGATCGTGCTGTTGACAGCCCTGCCCTCTGACTCAGGGTGGCAGATTCCGTTGTTGATAGAAGCCAGCCAGCCCCTATCACATTGCACACGCTAGTGTCATCTGTCTGCAGCTGTCTCGGCACACATCCCGAGCTGTGCTGTAAGACCGGCGTTAATCATAGGTCTGAGCTGATTTTTGGTAAGGGTCAAGAGCCAGGCCAGCTGGCTTTTTCTGATTGGGTCTTTCTGCTGCATCTTTCACTGCTCATGATTTGATCACCTTGTCTGAGGCCTTGGAAAGGAGAACCTCCCCGCTGGGAGGCCCTCCCTAGACCCTTGTTGCTGGAAGTGTGGTCTGCACACCAGTCCCCTGGCCATCACTGGGTGCCTGGGAGAAATGCAGAGTCTCAGGCCCCACCCCCAGACTGGGTGAATCTGAATTTGCATTTTAACAGACCCCAGGTGATGTGTGTGCATGGACCTAGGCCAGGCTCCTGTGGGTTGAGGCTGGGTTGCTTACCTCTTGGAGGTTGGGAGGGTGGGAAGGGGGAGAGTGTGGAGAGGTGTGGACAGGGTTTGAAGGCCTGAGCCCTACCTGTGAGTGACAGGCATCCCTTCCTCTCCAGTGCCACATGGTCTCACCTAACTGTAAGGGGGGCGCGGGCTAGGAAATAGGGTCAAACCTTGTGCCTGGGATGAGGAGACGAGGGAGGGTCAGACTCACAAATGGGCCAAGGATGGAATTAGGTGAGCCAAGCTGTGGTGTGGTTCAGTGCTCAGTAAAGGCCCATCTTTCCTTCCACTGCTCCTTTTCTAGTGCTTTTCCGTAAATCACTATATTAATTAATGCATTTCCTTCCTTCCTTCCTTCCCTCTTTCTTTCTTTTTTTTTTTTTCTTTTCTTTCTTTTTTTCAAAGCAAGTATGGACACATGAGGGTGGGGAGGGGCAGAGGGAGAATCTCAAGCAGACCCCCTACTGAGTGTGGAGCCTGACGCGGGGATGCATCCCACGACCCTGAGATGGTGACCTAAGCCGAAGTCAAGACTCCAGAGCTGAACCGACTCAGCCACCCAGGCACCCCTAATCAAATTATTTACAAAGTATACTTACTACTGATTAGAGGAAAAATATGTTGTTCTTAACCATAAATGGATGACTCACTTTTATGGAGAAGATACTCAGCCACTAAGACCTACACAAATGTGGGTTTTCCTCCCGTTTCTCTTCCTCTTTCATCCTTTCCCTTTTATGATGGATAATGAGCAGCATATACAGCAGTAGAGGGAACAGTGTAATGAACCCTGAGTACGCATCTAGGGGTGTTGGCGTTTTTTAGCTCATGGCCCATCTTGCCTCAACTCTGTTCTTCCTGTCTTGGATGTTTATGTCCATCCCCCCCCCCCCCCCCCGCCCCGGCTAAGTCTGATGGGTGAACAATAGTGTTATGGGCTGAATTGTGTGTCCTGAAAACTCATGTTGGAACCCCATTACCTAGTACTTGCTGTACTTGGAGCTAGGGCTTTTAAAGAGATGATTGAAATGAAGACATCTGGATGGGCCCTAACCCAGTCTCATGGGTGTCCTTAGAAGAAGAGAAAGTTTGTGCCCACACACATCAGCAAGCCGAAGAGAGAGGCCTCAGAGGAAACTAACCCTGTCAACACCTTGATCTTGGACTTCTAGCCTCCAGAACTGTGAGAAAGTAAATTTCTGTTGTTTAAATCATCTTGTCTGTGGTATTTTGTTATGGCAGTCCTAGCAGCCTAAGACAATTTTTTTTTTTTCTTGACGGAGGGTAGCAAAATCCCTACTTTTGTTGTCACTGTATACATTTGTTAGGTGATTCTCACAAATATTTCTAGGAAATGGTCAGTATGTGATTATATATAATTTACCCTTGTCCATTGTACTTCACACTTAATGCCATTTTTTTTTTTAAGATTTTATTTATTTATTTGACAGAGATCACAAGTAGGCAGAGAGACAGGCAGAGAGAGAGAGGAGGAAAGCAGGCTCCCTGCTGAGCAGAGAGCCCAATGCAGGGCTCAATCCCAGGGCCCTGAGATCATGACCTGAGCTGAAGGCAGAGGCTTTAACCCACTGAGCCACCCAGGTGCCCCCGCCACAGTTTTTAACCTTTATTTTACAAAACGGGTACGAAATATTCTACAAAATAAAGACCTAGATTAGAGGATTGTTATGGGGTTAACCCCCTTGTAACTACCACTCAAGTTCTAGAATAAGATTTTGCCAGCTTCTGGGGTGCCTGGGTGGCTCAGGGTGCTTCTCCCTCTCCCCCTTCTGTTCCCCCTGCTTGTGCTCTCTCTCTCTCTGTCAGATAAAGTCTTTAAGAAAAAAAAAGATTTTGCCAGCTTCCCCATATCCTGTCCTAATCACAAACCCTTCTCTTCCCTCAAAAAGAACTAAAAGTTGCCTTTAAACTCTCCATGGTATTTCTTTTATTTATTTATTTTTATTTTTTAAAGATTTTATTTATTTATTTGACACAGAGAGAGGAAGAGAGAGCAAGCAAGCACAGGCAGACAGAGTGGCAGGCAGAGGCAGAGGGAGAAGCAGGCTCCCTGCCGAGCAAGGAGCCCGATGTGGGACTCGATCCCAGGATGCTGGGATCATGACCTGAGCCGAAGGCAGCCGCTTAACCAACTGAGCCACCCAGGCGTCCCTCCATGGTATTTCTTTTAAATCTCAATAGGTATATAATTCTTTAAAAAAAAATTATTTATTTATTTGTCAGAGAGAAATTACAAGTAGGCAGAGAGGCAGGCAGGGAGAGGGGGGGAAGCAGGCTCCCCGCTGAGCAGAGAGGTCAATATGGGGCTCGATCCCAGGATCCCAGGATCATGACATGAGCCGAAGGCAGAGGCTTAACCCACTGAGTCACCCAGGTGCCCCACAGTAGGTATATAGTTCTTTTGTTGTACTTTTTAAAAGGTTTTAAGTAATCTCTAAACCAATGTGGGGCTCGAACTCACAACCCCAGGATCAGAGTTGTATTCCCTACTGGCCGAGTCAGCCAATTGCCCCTGCTTTCTTGTATTTTTAATGAGTGTGCCTACTTTGATGGTTTCACAATCTGTTTTTACTTTCTTTCTTTTTTTTTTTTAATTTTTTTTTTTTTTATTTGACAGAGAGAGAGCGAGTGCAGGCAGACAGAGAGGCAGGCAGAGGCAGAGGGAGAAGCAGGCTCCCTGCCGAGCAAGGAGCCCGATGTGGGACTCGATCCCAGGACGCTGGGATCATGACCTGAGCCGAAGGCAGCTGCTTAACCAACTGAGCCACCCAGGCGTCCCCACAATCTGTTTTTAAAATGCAATGTTTAGGGGTGGCTGAGTGGCTCAGTGGGTTAAAGCCTCTGCCTTCGGCTTAAGTCATGATCCCAGGGTCCTGGGATCAAGTCCCGAATTGGGCTCTCTGCTCACTAGGGAGCCTGCTTCCTCCTCTCTCTCTCTCTCTCTTTCTCTGCCTGCCTCTTTGCCTACTAGTGATCTCTCTCTCTGGCAAATAAATAAATCTTAAAAAAAAGGCAGTGTTTATTTATTTTTTAAAAGATTTTATTTATTTGACATAGAGTATGTGCGTGTGCTCATAAGCAGGGAGAGCTGCAGGCAGAGGCAGAGGGAGAAGCAGGCTCTCTGCTGAGCAAGGAGCCCCATGCAGGACTCGATCCCAGGACCCTGGGATCATAGCCTGAGCCAAAGGCAGATGCTTAACCAGCTGAGCCACCCAGTCACCCCTTTTGTTGTTGTTGTTGTTTAGATTTTATTTATTTGAGAGAGCGCACTTACGTGCAGTGAAGGGGCCGAGGGAGAGAGAGGATCTCAGGCCAATTCCCCACTGAGCGTGGAGCACGACCCCACGACCCCAAGATCATGACCTGAGCTGAAACCAAGGCCCGTCCTGAGTTGGTTTTAGAGAAAAATTGGATTAGTTTAAGATCTTAAAATCTTGTAAATGTGTCTGTTAACTCATAGCTCAGCTAATATTGGAATGAAAAACCCCATGCACACACAATTTATATACATATATACTAACATATGTTATGTATATACACATATATACATACACGTATATGTATACATAACATACATAACATATGTATATATGTATATAAATTGTGTCTGGCATAGTACCTTCAATTTGTTATAATTGTGATTCCCAGCGAGGCTGATGGCCTCCCAGCATGATTTACTGCTGGGTTTCCTGAGCGTGTTGGCTGTTTTTTGAGCGTCCCCTTAACCAGTGAGGGAGGACCAAGTTTTCTCCTCACAGGAGCCCCTGACTTGAATCCTGCTTTCTTCCCGGTGGCGTGGTAAAGCCCAGGGGCTCCCCTTCCCTATACTGAGAGGCCTTGTTCCTCATGTGTTTTGCTGCTGTCCCATCCCACGGCTGTTTGGAGCCTTATCCCCGTTCCACTTCTGAGCCAGTGATCAGTGGTGACATGGGTGGGTGGGGTCATGCGGGGACACGGGGGGCTAGAACTCGTGTGTCCTCATTCAGTAGCTGGTCTGTTGGGCAATGTGGGAATTCCCTGCTTCCCTGTCCCTTCCCCAGGCACAGCTTGTTCTCTGGGGAGGAAGGGCTCTTGGATCTACCCTTTCCGGGTTTCCTCAGACCAGGTACCCTGAAGCCTGGGATTTTGGTCCTAGTCAATTATGTAATTGACCTTGACATCTTCGGGCCAGATTTTCCCTCTGAGGTTTACAGGCTATACCAGACTTGCAGGATATGTTCTCTAACCCCCTCCGATCGAAGGATCATTTACCGTCTACCTTCCTGTGTCTGTCTTGCATGGAAACATAATTGATTCTCCATGCAACTCCAAACGAAACCCATGAGGAAGTTCCCGCAGTGCAGATTCTCAGTCTCTGCCCCCAGGTCCTTGGACACAGAACCCCGGTGGGAGGGGGGTCTGGGTTTATTGTTCATGAGCGTGTCAGGTGCTTTCATGGCCACTTACATGAGAACTCTGTCCTAGATTTAGAGCATGTGGTCACAAGGCAAGGCGAGAGAGCTTTTAAGACCCTTCTGGTCTTTTGAGTCAGTGCTGATGGGAGTGTTCAGGGAGTGACAGGCTGGGGGGTGCCTGGTCTGTGACTTTCGTTTGGTATTAACTTAGGTGAGGACAGGGAGACCATGGGAGAAAGGGGGCAGTCAGAGCAGGGCAGCCAGTGGCGAGCTGACCTCAAGGCCAAGCTAAGGAAGTGGTATCTTGAGATGTGATCATCTCGAGATGTAATCATCCGGTCTGGAGCTCTAGCAAGAGCTAGAAAGTTCTGGCCCCAACTACCTGGAGTTCGTCCAAGCCGCACAGATGAAGGGTACAGCCCTCCATAAGACTGGCCTCTCTTCAGATAGCAGTTGCAAGTTTGGGGGTCCCCAGGCCACCCTGTTTACGGACCCAGCTGGCTACAAAGTCAGGGGTTCCCAGAGCCCACTTAGGCTCAGTAATTCGCCTGAATAACCCTTACAACTCGGGAAAGTGCGGTCTTGACAATTACAGATTTATTCCAACAGAGACAGATTGGAACCAAAGGGAAGGTGGTGAGGTCTGGGAGGGTCCCAGATTTGAAGCTTCTGTGTCTTATCCCTGTGGCATCACGAGGTATCACCCTCCTGGCACTTCAGTGTGTGACAGTAGTCAGAGTATTGCCAACCAGGAACGTTCCCCCAGGCTCTGGTATCCAGAGTTTCTGTTGTGTTTTTCTCATGCAGGCATCACCAGTGGAATCAATCCCCAGCCTCCCCCAGAGACTGGGCCGGTGCCCTATCACTCACTGGCCCAACGCTCTGATCAGTCCTATGGCTTGTCTCTGGAACCTCCGTCCTGAGTCATCTGTTAGCATAAACTCACTTGGGGCTGCTCTGAGTCACCTTGGTTACCATAAACCATCAGGGCCCCATCTCTAGTTACTTATAAAATTCCAGGGATTTAGAGCAACCAGGACAAAGTCCAGGAAGAGGGTACATGCCAGCCAAAGTTGTCGTCTTCTTTTTTTTTTTTTTTTTTTTTTTGGCCCAGGTTTGAGGCGTAATTGACAAAACGGTAAGGTATTTAACGAGAACAGTGTTGACGCTTTGATATATCTACACGTTTTAAGAGGATTCCCGCACCATTTGTTTACTGAACACCTCCATCATCACCTCAAGCCCCCCCCCCCCTTTTTTTTTGGTGAGAACATTCGAGTTCTCTCCCAGCCGATGTCAATGATAAGGTAGAGTGTTACCAACTATAGTCACCACATTACATGTCAGAGCCCCAGCCCTTAGTCATTCCATAGCTGGAAGTCTGGATCCTTTTACCCGTCTCTCCCTACTCCCCCTCCACCCCGCCCTCCTGCCCCTGGTAACCACTCTTCTCTTAGGTTTAGATGACTAAGACTTCTTGTTTAAGATTCCGCATACTGGTGAGACCTTGTGGTGTTCGTCTGTCTCTCTCTGTCTTATTTCTTGTAGCGTAATGCCCTCCGTGTTCGTCTGTGTTGTCACGAATAACAGGATTTCCTTTTTTTAAAGGTCAGGTAGTATTCCATTGTGTGTGTCTGTATGTGGTCACACACGCACACATGCACACATACCTGTTGTGAATACTGGGGTGAACACGGGAGTATGGGTATCTCTTTGAGATAATGATTTCGTTTCCTTTGGGTTCATTACCCGAACTGGGACTGC
This sequence comes from Taxidea taxus jeffersonii, assembly GCA_003697995.1. NCBI lineage: Eukaryota > Metazoa > Chordata > Mammalia > Carnivora > Mustelidae > Taxidea > Taxidea taxus. The sequence goes on along the minus strand of RCUC01122342.1, from coordinate 7,957 downwards.
TGGACTGTGTGGTAATTCTGTTTTTAATTGCCTGAGGATCTTCTTTTTCTGTAGCCACTCTGCCAGTCTACCTCCCTGCCAGCCGTGGACAAGGGTTCCCTTTTCTCCACCTTCTCTCTGGCCCTTGTGACTTCTTGTCTTGTTGGTAATAGCCGTGTTAACAGGTGTGAGGCCACGTCCCTCACTGTGGTTCTGATTTGCATTTCCCCGAAGAGTAATGATGTCGAGCATCTTCCCGTGTACTGACTGGTCGTCCGTATGTCTTCGACAGAAAAATGTCTGTTCAGATCCTCTGCTCATTTTTTGATCATGTTGTTTTTCTCCTGTTGAGTGGTGTAAGTTCTTTACGTATGTGGATGTTAACCCCTCATCAGATACAGGATTTGGAAATGCTTTCTCTCATTCAGCAAGCTGCCTCTTCATTTCGTTGGTGATTTCCTTTGCTCTGCAGGAGCTTTTTAGTTTTCTCTTTATTGAAGTGTATTTATTATTATATATTGAAGTGTATATATTATATATTGAAGTGTATATATAATATAAAGATATATTATTAATTTCAGGTATATAACACAGTGATTCAATATTGATATATGTTAGGAAGTGATCCAGGTGACTAAGGCTTATCCAAGTCACCAAGATAAGTCTAGCTACCATCTGTCACGGTTGTTACGTGTTATTTACTCTATCTCCTATGGTATGCATTGCATCCCTGTGTCTTATTTTACAGCTGGAAGTTTCTCTCTTTTTCTTCTTCTTCTTTTTTTTTTAAATTAACATATAATGTATTATTAGCCCCAGGGGTACAGGCCTGTGAATTGCGAGGTTTACACACTTCACAGCACTCACCATAGCACATACCTTCCCCACTGTCCATAACCCCAACCACTCCCCACCCTCCCGGGCAATCTTCAGTTTGTTTTGTGAGATTAAGAGTCTTATGGTTTGTCTCCCTCCTGATCCCGATCCCATCACCCTGAACACGCCCGATCTCTCCTCTAATCTCGGAAGCTAAGCAGGGTCGGGCCTGGTTAGTACTTGGATGGAAGTTTCTCTCTCTTTTTTTAAAGATTTTATTTATTTGACAGAGATCACAAGCAGGCAGAGAGGCAGGCAGAGAGAGAGGAGGAAGCAGGCTCCCTGCTGAGCAGAGAGCCCAATGCGGGGCTCGATCCCAGGACCCTGAGATGACCTGAGCCGAAGGCAGAGGCTTTAACCCACTGAGCCACCCAGGCGCCCCAGAAGTTTCTCTTTTTATCCCTTTCCCCTGTTTAGCCTATCTCTCACTCCCTCCACTCGCCAACAACTGGCTTGCTTTCCATAGCTGAGTCTGTTTTGTTCTGTCTGTGTTTTAGATTCCACGTGTAAGTGAAGTCATGCAGTATTTATCTTTCTCTGTCCGACTTAATTCATTTAGCATCGTACCTTCTAGGTCCGTCCATTCATACTGTTGCACAAGGAGGGAGCAAAGGGGAGTTGGATAGAGTCCCACTTGTTTGTTTTCGCTTTTGTTGCCTCTGCTTTTGGTGTCAAATCCAAAGTATTGCCAACATCAACATCCAGGATCTTACTGCCTTGGTTTTCTTCTAGGGGTATTATAGTTTCATGGCCTCCCTGTCCTCACCTAAGTTAATACCAAATGATGGTCAAGTCTCTGATCCATTTTGAGTAAATTCTTGTGTATGGTGTAAGATAGTGGTCCCATTAATTCTTTCTTTTGCATGTGGCAGTCCAGTTTCCCAACGCCCATTTATTGAAGAGACCATCCTCTCCCCATTGTAGAGTCTCATCTCCTTTGTCATAACCTTACATATGTGGGTTTATTTCTGGGCTCTCTGTTCTCTTCCATTGATCTGTGTGTCTGTTTTTATGCCAGTACCATGTTTTTTTGATTATTATAGCTTTGTAATACATTTTGAAATTCGGAAGAGTGATGCCACCAGCTTTGTTCTTCTTTCTCGAGATGCTTTGGCTATTTGGGGTCTTTTAAAAAAACATTAATTAATTAATTTTCTATTTAAAAAAGATTTTATTTATTTATTTGGCAGAGAGCATATGTGTGTGTGTGTGTGTGTGTGTGTGTGTGTGTGTGTGCATAGCAGGGGCAGCACGCAGGGGGTGAGGAAGAAGCAGATTCCCCGCTGAGGGAGCCTGAAATGGGACTTGATCCTAGGCGCTTCACTGATGCTTAATAGATGCTTAACTGACTGAGCCATCCAGGTGCCCCTATTTGGGGTCTTTTGTGTTTCCATACAGATTTTATAATTATTTATTCTATTTTTGTGAAAAACAGCATTGGAATTTTGATAGGGATTGCATTAAATTTGTAGATTACTTTTGTAGTATGGATTTTTTTCTTTTTTTTATGTAGTATGGATTTTTTTTTAAAAGATTTTATTTATTTATTTGTCAGAGGGAGAGAGAGAGAGCGAGCACAGGTAGACAGAGCAGACAGAGCTGCAGGCAGAGGCAGAGGGAGAAGCAGGCTCCCCGCCGAGCAAGCAGCCCGATGTGGGATTCGATCCCAGGACGCTGGGATCATGACCTGAGCCGAAGGCAGCCGCTTAACCAACTGAGCCACCCAGGCGTCCCTGTAGTATGGATGTTTTAACAAGATTCTTTTAATTCATGAACACGAAGCATCCTTCCGTTTATTCATGTCGTCACGCATTAGTGTTGTACAGGTTTCAGAATGCAGGTTTTTCACCTCCTTGGTTAAATTTTTTTCCTAGATATATTATTCTTTTTGATGCAGTTGTAAATGGGATCATTTTCTTAATTTCTTTCTCCTACTTTGTTGTTAATGGACAGAAATGGCAGATTTGTGTATATTGATTTTGTATCCTGAAACTTTACTGAATTCATTTATTCGAACAGGGTTTTGGTGGAGCCTTTAAGGTTTTCTATATATAGTGTCATGTGATCTGCAAATAGTGAACGTTTTACTTCTTCCTTTCCAGTTTTGATGCCTTTTATTTCTTTTTCTTGCCTAATTGCTCTGGCTAGGATTTCCAATACTACTGTGTTGAATATGAGTCATGAGAATGGGCATCCTTGTCTTGTTCAGGTATCTTAGAGGTTTTTTCAGCTTTTTACCGATGAGGCAGGCACTGCTGTGGGCTATAGAGTTTTGATAATTGCCTTTGAAATACGTTAAAACCCGGTACTTTTTAAAAGTTTTTTAAAGATTTTACTAATTAGAGAGAGAGAGAGAGAGAGTGTGTGTGTGTGTGTGTGTGTGTGTGTGTGTGTGTGTGTGTAGGAGCAGAGGGAGAAGGACAAACAGACTCTGCACTAAGCTCAGAGCCTGACACGGGCTTGATCCCAGGAGGCTGATGCAGAGCTGGATCCCAGGACCCTGAGATCACTACCTGAGATGAAATCAAGAGTCTGATGCTTAGCTGACTGAGCCAACCAGGCACCCCTGCTACTTTTTTTTTTTTAAACTTTTTACTTTGAAATAATTTCAATTTGACAGAGAAGTTGCAAGAGTGGTACACAGCATTCACATAATCTTCATCCGTATTCCCTAATGTTAGATTCTGCCATATTGGCCATTCTATTGTATTATTCCTTCTTATCTGACCTTTTTGAAAGTAGACTGTGTGCCTGATGCACCATTACCCTCTGACAATTTTAGCACAGATTTCCTAAAAAAAAGGACACTTTCTTGCATTACCAGGGTATTCTAATCAAAATTCAGAAATTAATGTTGATACATTGCTACCATCTAATTCTCAGGCTGCATAAGCAATTTGCTTACGTTACCCATTTTAGGCCCAGGATAATGTATTTCGTTTGTATTTTAGGCCCAGGGTAATGTATGTCTTTGTATTTCGTTTTCCTATGTCTTCAGCATCTTTCAATATGGAACAGCTTACGCAATCTCTCACATTGTTGATATTTTAAAAGAATATTGTGGATTATTGCTCTGTAGAATGTTCTTCAATTTGGACTTGTCTGATGTTTCTTCATGTAGGAAAATCAAGAAGTAAATGGTCAGTGTAATCCTATGCACGTGATGCCCACTTGTCTTATTACTGGTGGTGGTAACTTCTATCACTTGGTTAAGATGGTGTCTACGGGGTTTCTCCATTTTAGAGTTAATTACTGATTTCTAAAAACTTTTTGCCGCTTATTCTTTGAAGTTAGTATCTTGATTTATCATTAGAAGCCACCTGCCTTCACAGTCTCATGAGGCTACAGTAATGCAGTTGATATTGATCTCTTTATTATACATCTTACAGCTTGCCCTTAGTACCTTTGAGTTGGACTTTCTACTTTTATAAGACTATCTGCATATAAATTTTATTACTTTTCTTTATCTGTGCTCCCCTCCCACTCCTTTGATAGGTGTTATTAGTATGTGATGAGCCATCCCTTTTTAGTATCTTATTTTAACAGGAATGAATTTACTGGGTTTTGATGGTAAGCAGAGTTGCTTGTGGATGTAGTTTTTTTAAATGTTTAGTAAATAAAATACAGAATTTTATTTTATTTTTATTTTAGTTTTTAAAAGATTATTTAAGTGTTTGAGAGAGAGAGAGAGTGCATGCACATAAGCACGGGGAGGGGTAGAGGGAGAGGGAGAAGCAGGCTCCCTGCTGAGCAAGGGGCCCAGTATAGGACTTGATCCCAGGACGCCGAGACCATGACCTGAGCCAAAGTCAGAAGCTTAACCAATTGAGCCACCCAGGCACCCCCTGAATCTTTTTTTTTTTTTTTTAAAGATTTTATTTATTTATTTGACAGACAAAGATCACAAGTAGGCAGAGAGGCAGGCAGAGAGAGAGTGGGGGGAAGCAGGCTCCCTGCCAAGCAGAGAGCCCAATTCGGGGCTCGATCCCAGGACCCTGAGGTCATGACCTGAGCAGAAGGCAGAGGTTTTAACCACTGAGCCACCCAGGTGCCTCACCACCCTCCGAATCTTGAAATACATATTACTGCTATGCCAATTTTAAGGAATTAAGAATAAATTGGATAGATGCTTCAGTTTATATTAAATAAGGATATTAAAGTTTTTTAAAAGGATGGTTTGAATTGCAGTGTTTCTTGTTTTGATACAGTAAGTTTGTGATACGATATTGAATTTTAAACTCTGATTATTGATGATGTGATTTATCTTTTTGGTGGAGTGGCAGTCCCAGAGTTAGGACCAATGGAAGGGATGTGAGATTTGTTTTAACTAGAGGGAAATAAGGCTGGGAGAGAAAATTGGGTCTAGTTTCCTTCCATGAAGGATTGTGGCTTATTGTCTCTTTTTCTGTTTTTTTAAAGAAAAGGTTTTATTTACTTATTTGTCAGAGAGAGAGCGCAAGCACAAGCAGGGGAAACAGCAGGCAGAGGGAGAAGCAGGCTCCCTGCCAAGCAAGAGCACGTTGCCGGGCTTGATCCCAGGACCTGGGGCCATGGTCTGAGCCAAAGGCGGAAGCTTAACCCACTGAGACACCCAGGCGTCCCTTATTGTCCTTTCTTAAATGTTTCTTTCAGGTCACATTCCTGACTAGTTTCCTTATCTTCCAAAGTCCATCATCCACAAAGTGGCGTGAAAACTTGTACTATTGCCTTTTTTTAGGATAAAGTCTAAAGTTCACTTGGAATATAAGACCTTTGGTTACCCCATTACCACACAGGACCCCATGCAGTTTTGAACCTGCTATTCCTAGGCAGTATGTCTTTGTATAGCTGGTTTTGTTTTTCTGAAAAATTCCTCTTTCTCACCTTGTCTCCTCCAGGGGCTCCAAATGATTCTCCTGAATTTTACTCAAAAGCTTTGTCTCTTCCTGGTAACCCTCCCAGACCACATTTGAGGGCCTCCAGCTGTCCAGGCTTTCCACTCTTCATGGTGCCAGTGGTTCCTGGATCTGGCCAATGGCTAGAACTGGCCGGGCTTGGGGGACCTTTGGAAAAGGCCAACCACTTGGGTTCTATCTTGGCTTACTTTGATTCAGTCATTGGATGGGGCTTTGCCATCTGTTGGTCTTGGTTTTAAAACTCGCCAGGTTGAGATTGGGATTTTGATATTTAGCCAGCGTTGGGACTCTAGGTGTAAATTCTAGACAAGAGCCTCCCGATGGTCATGCCAGGCACACTGTATGGCATGGTCTCCAACTTGAGCCTGTGTCTGCATCACCTGGGGGAGTCGGGAGGGTACAGAGGGCCGGCCCCACTCCAGAGCTTCTGACTCAGGGGTCTGCGGTGGGGCCGGAAGGTCTGCATTTCCAGCAGGGATGCTGCTGCTGCTGGTCTGGGGAGCCCACTTTGAGAATCTATGCTGTCTATGAGATCAGTCACTGGTGAGTGACCTGAAAAAAGCCAAGAAGTTGATCTTCTGCAGAGCTCATGATCACTCTTGTCATATCCTACTGTCATTCTTCAACATAAATCCCTTACTTGCCGGACCTGGGCTGTGAGCTCCTGGCGAGGAATTAGATCAACAAACAGAGAAATGGTTTTGTACCATTATCCTTGTTTTGGTGGCTAGGGGACTGCCATCAATGCCCTGTGGTGACTGTCTAGGGCCAACATTTGAAGGGAAGTGTTAATGGCTTTTCTAAAAAGAGAAAAGGCTCAGGTCAGTGGTTCTCACCCAAGGGATTTTGTCACCCAGGCCATGCCTGGACACATTTTTGGTTGTCACAACTTGGGAAGGGGAGATGCTACTGGCATCTTGGCGGTAGAGTCCGGGGGTGCTGCTGGCCTTCCGGAGTACACAGGACAGCCCCCGCACCTAAGACGTGTCCAGCCCCCAGGGTCGGCAGTGCCAAGCTTAAGAACTACTGCTTTTAGGGAGATCCGTGTGCCTCTCTTTTGTCCCTCACCCCAGGCCCTGCTCTTGGTCTCCATGACCCTGAGAACCCCACTTCCCTTCACCCCTTGTCCCCCCCAGCTCTGCCTTGATGGAGCCCCGAGGCTAGAGCACAGGAGCCCCCAGCGACAGGCTGGCAGAATCTCCAGGGAAAATTAACCCAGTGACTAATAATTAGCCACAGCTAGGAGTGCTTTAAAATGCATCCTTTGAACAATAAATGACTTATTTAATTGGGGCTCGGGCACTTCTTGAATGATTTACTGACCTCGGCTGACCTGCACATTCCCCTTTCATACAAGAGCTCACACAGGGTTGCCTGGGTGTCCTCTGCCCCCGCTTCTCACCCATGGGAGAGCCATGCATTCACTGACTCAGAATGACCCACTCTGGGCCAGGCACCACAGAAAGACTGTGTCCTGCCCTCACGGAGCTCTTGTTCTAGAAGGGAGAGAGACAGAAAAAGTGGGGTTTTTTCCCTCTCAAAAAAGAGATTGTAGTAAAGGGGTAAAGGAAGAAGAGGGAAATAAAATGGAGAGTCAGGGTGTGTTTGGTTTTTTAAGAGCAGGTAGCCTAGGCCTTGCTGTGGAGGGGACCACCATGAGTTTGGGACCTGGAGGGGAAGAGAAGGTGCCATCAGCAAATGGGGAAGAGTGCTCGTTCTCAGGAAAAGGAGCGGCAGGCAGGAACTTGGGACCACAGCAGGCAGAACGCTGAGCCAGGGGGCCTGGGTGGGAGATGCGGCCAGGGCCCCAGGCAAGCGTGACCCCGAAAGGAGATTGGGCATCATTCTGCTGCAGGGGAATCACACGGCCTTGTGTTTCTAAGAAGTCATTCTGGCTTTTCTGTCGAAGGACCTGGAAACCGAGAGTTTTCCAGCCAGGGGACGGGCTGATGGGTCGAGCTGATGGGTTGACTGAGGGGAAGGGAGGCATCCGGGGACACGACTGCGTTTCTGGTTTGAGCCGTGGGCTCTTTGAGGTTGACACTTACAGAACAGGGAAGAGCAGGTTTTGGCAGGGAAATCGGGAGTTCTGTTGTGGAGGTTAGAGGGGGCTGCTTTTTGGCATCTGACAGGAGGTGACAAGTGAGTGCTTTGCTGTAGGAATCCGGGGTGTGGCGGGAGAGGCCTGGCTGTGGGCGGTGGGGTGG
>RCUC01122341.1:0-11055 GCA_003697995.1 Taxidea taxus jeffersonii | reverse complement strand
TTACTTTTCTATGCTCCTGGAGGCTGACAAGTGTGAGATCGAGGTGCCTGCAGATCCGGTGTCTAGAGAGGACCCGCTTCCTAGTTCATACACCTTCTTGGCAGAAGGGTGAAGGAGCTCCCTGAGGCCTCTGTTCTTGGGGCACTAATCCCATTTCTGAGGACTCTGCTGTAATGACATCATCATCTCTCAAAGGCCCCCCTCCTTCCTAATATCATCAGTTTGGGCATTAGTTTTTCAACATAAGAATTTGGGGGTTTGGGGGTGCCTGGGTGGCTCAGTCCTTAAGTGTCTGCCTTCAGCTCAGGTCATGATCTGGGGTTCTGGGATTGAGCCCCACATCGGGCTCCCTACTCGGCAGGAAGCCTGCTTCTCCTCCCATTTCCCCTGCTGTGTTCCCTCTTGCTGTGTCTCTCTGTCAAATAAATAAATAAAATCTTAAAAAAAAAAAAAAGAATTTGGGGGTGCGGAGCACAAACATTCCTACCATAGTAGAGGTGAAAAGCCCTCATTTTAGAAGCTGACGAAGGGAGATTTGAACCTCCGTTTCGCCGCATATCATTGGCTGGCCTGGTCAAGTAACCACTCAGAGCCTCGACTTCCTTATCTGTAAAATAGGCATCATCAGGGTATCTCTCCCAAAGACCTGCTGTAAGAAGTAACTGAAATACTGTCTGTTTAGAGATATTCAGTAGTAGCTGTTACCATCACGGCTCTTCCCACCTGACGCATGGGGAAAAGAAACAGCAGCAGGATGGACAAGAGCTTGCGGGACAAAGCATAGCGTTTCCACAGACAATGTGTAACAGGCGAAGTGACTGGGACCCAGTGAATTACAGTGAAATGTACCATACGCCATCAATATCTATCCCACCGGTTTCCATTTATTGAGCAGTACATCATTAGACTATCCCAGGGCTCTCGACAATAAAATCAATAAGACGGTTCAGCCATGGGCTGTGGTTTAATAACTCCAGACTTGAATGGAGGGAAAAAAAAAAAATCAGTGAGCAGGAACATTTCCTGCGTGCTTGGTTGGGGGTGGAGGGAGACATTTTCTCAGAGTAGGAGAAAAATAACAATGAGTTAGCCTTCGGTCTCTAGCTGAGCAGGAGGCCATGGGGATCTAAGGTGGCATCTGGAGCTGGGCTGGGTCGAGCGACACTTGGGGAGACATGGTTTTATAAGGGTGGTTGAAAAGAAGGTATCCAAAATGTGGTTCTCAACCCTGACTGCGCATCAGATCCCCTGGGGAGCTTTAAAAAAAAAAATTGCCAATACTGGCACCCACCAAAGTCACCGAAGTAGAATTTCTTGGGGGAGGAGCCAAAGCATGGGTTAGGTTGGGTTGGGCTTTTTTAAGATGCTCCAGTGATTCTAATGCATGGCCAGGGTTAAGAATCACTAGCCTAAGCTGCTGATCTTCAAACATTGGCTTGCATCAGAATCATCCGGAGGGCTGGTTCAGCCATAGGCGGGCAGCTGCTCCCCACCCCCAGAGTTGCAGAGTCAGAAGGGGTGAGGGAATTTTCATTCCCACCAAGCTCTCAGGTATTGTTAATGTTGCTGATCAGAGACCAGATTTTGAGAACTTGTGTTCTAGAGCAGTGCTGCTCAATGGAGGAGGATTTTGTCCCCTTCTTCCAGGGGATGTTTGTCAAGGAATGGACATAATTTGGGGAGGGTGCTGCTGGCATCTAGTTGGTAGACCCGGGGGATAAGGCCAAACATCTTACAGTGTGCAAGGTGGCCCTCACCTCCCACCACAGGTGATCGGGCCCCGAATATCATTTATGCCAAACCCCTTTAGGTCTAGCGGAAGCCCCAGTGATGTTAGGAAAGCTGGGGTTCGTGCCAGGCAACGTCTGGACATGGAACACGGTATTTGGAATCAGATCCATTTGAGCCCTAATCTTCTCTCCACCTCCTGGCTCTGTGACCTTGGGCAACTTCCTTATCCTCTCTGATCCCAGGACAATTTTCCGTGAATGGGGATGATTTCCATGAGCAGCATTTCTGTGAGAGGTAAAAGCCTATGAAAGAACCTCATGAATGTTAAGTGCTCAACAAATTGGAGTGAAAATCGGAGGGACACTGTTTCTCATTGGCCCCTGGCTCGCTCTCTCCCCAGCAGGAAGATGGTCTCTCTGAGAGCCTACCTTAGAAACCTACTGATGAAACCTCCTGGTTTCCTAAGCCAGGAAAGCCAACCTTGGAGAAAGTGCCTGTAAGTCCTTCCATGACATATGGGGCTGCTCAGGCATCAGTATGTACCTGGCCTTCCCCTTCCCTCATTTGTTTAACAAACTCGGCACGTCCCAGGCGGGAAGCAAGCTTGTGCAGTCCAATTAATATTCCTTAAGCTTCCTTCACACCTCTCCCATCTCCATGATTTTGCCTTATCCACATTCCCCCTGTCCTATTATTCTCATATCGTTTTCATTGCAAGAGACTCACTTTCATTTTTACTTAAGTCAATTTTCAGAACCATTTTGCATCCCTGCCATAAGTGGAAATCTCGCTCTCATTTGCCATAAAGAGGCCACAGCCACACAGATGAGTCCAGCGGTGTTCAGCGCTAGCTGGTTGCTCCTGCTGCCTGCCAAAGACCCCAGTCCTGTGGGCCTGTCCCTCCTTGTTGGCACAGGAAGTTTAGGAAGGGAGTGCTGCCCAGGACATGGTTGCGCTGACCTAAGGCTTCCTGGGTGGGCTTATCGGAGGGCTAGGTGAGAACTAGAAAGGGAATTGGGGCACCTGGGTGGCTCAGTGGGTTAAAGCCTCTTAAAATGTTAACAGTGGTGATATCTGGATTCTCTAATGTATGAGGGTCCCCCCCCCCATTTCTTCATATTGCTCTGCATGCTGGAATTTTCTACAATGAGTATGTATTATCTACATAGAGAAATCAAAGAAATACCCAGAGCAGACAAAGGCATGAAGCCAGACAGGGTTTAAAATGAGCTCCTTTAGGGGCACCTGGGTGGCCCAGTAGGTTAAGCGTCTGCCTTCGGCTCAGGTCATGATCCCAGCATCCTGGGATCGAGCCCCGCATCGGGCTCTCTGCTCAGCAGGGAACCTACTTCCTCCTCTCTCTCTGCCTGCCTCTCTGCCTACTTGTGATCTCTGTCTGTCAGATAAGTAAATAAAATCTTAAACAAAACAAAAAAAAAAGAACTGGAAAAGGAATCATGGTCCCGCCCTGATACTCAGGGCCATTTGACATCCTGTCCCTTGGGGAACTCTGACGTCATGTTTAGGGACCCCCAACTCTAAAAGTTTTCCAGGTTTGGTCCCAGACACCACTTCTCAGACCTGTAAATTATTACAAGTTTCCGTGCGCAGCTCGGGGGGGCCTCCAGAGTCACCCTCCATAGGTTCAATGCCTGGCTCTTGGCGCTGTCAGGCTCCATGATCTTGCTTTGCCTGCTTTATAGCTTTTAGCCCTTACAGCATCCCTCAGAGGAGATCCCTCTTCTGCAGATGGGGAAACTGAGGCACAGAGTGGCTAGTTGACCTGTGAGGAAATGGTGGATTCAGGATACAGTCCCAGGCTGAGTCCCTACATGGGATGGCTGAGTGAAGAGTGCAAGATGGGTTCCTCAAAAATAGAGGGATGGAGGGAGGTAAAGGGAAGGCAGGAGTGTTATCATATGATCCAGCAATTCCACCTCTGGGGCTGAACCCAAAAAGAATGGAAGACAGGTCTCAAAGACATGTGGACACCTGTGTCCTTCGCAGCATTATTCCCAGGAGCCAAATGGCAGGAGCGACCGGCTATCCACCAGCAGACGAGTGGAGAAAGGAAACTGTGGTCTGTCCTTACAACAGATCCTTACTCAGCTTCAGAATGAAACGAAGTCCTGCCACATGCTCCAGCACATATGAACCCTAGAAATGTGATGCTTAAGTGGAAGAAACCAGTCAGAAAAGAACAACTGTTCTCCGATTCCACATATATGAACTCTCCACAATGGTCCCATTCATAGAGGCTGAGGGACGGTGGTTTTCTCAGAGTTTGGGGGGGGGGGGGGGGATGGGAGTTGTGGTTTAACGAGACGGATTCCAGTTGTGCAAGATGGAAAGTTCTGACGGTGGGTCACACGGTAGTGCACACATGCTCACCACTATTGAACTATGCACTTAAGCGTGGTTAAGATGCTAAATGTTAGGTGCATTTTGGCATAATTTTATACCATTTTATTCAAAAAGCAGCACAGGATGCTTGGAGGGCCTGCGGGAGACTCAAAGAAGGGAGAGGGGAGGGTCAAGGGCAGCTTTGCCGAGAAAGGGTCCTGAGCCCCGAAGGGTACTGGCCTGGCCAGCTTTCTCCTTGCACCTGCATTCTCTCCCGACTCCATGGTCCCCGCTGCAGGCCCTCTCCCCGCACTTCTCCTTCTTCTGCTGCTGGTGATCAGGCAGCAATGAAGCAGCAGCTCCCACGCTGCAGGGCAGCTGGGCATTTGCCTGACTCCTCAGCAAGTGTCCCCACGCTGCCCTAAAGCCTCGAGGAAAGGTGGGGACCCAGCCCTCCCCTGATTCATTGGATGAGTGGAAACAGTCCAGTTCAGCGGCTCCGACCCACGTCTTCATGTGGGCCTCTCGGGCCCCAAACCTGGGCGGAGCTGTCGGATTTGATCCCTCAGGGAGAAACCGTTCCTTCCCCAAGGCCTTCCCGCTGAGCATGCTCTGGGCCAGGCCGGGCGGAGGGGTGGTGATGACGTCCCAGAAAACACGAGACCTGCCCTTGTCCGGGGGTGCTGACGGCTGTCAGACACCCCGGTGACATTATGTATGTAGGTAGCCGCGCGAGAGGAGGGAATCCTGCCCCGCGGGCCTTCGGGGATGGACCTCGAGGGCGTACGGCTAAGTGGGGTAAGCCAGACAGAGAAAGACAAATACTGCATGGCCTCCCTTGGATGTAGAATCAGAAAAAAGGGAGGGAGGGAGGGAGGAAAGGAGTGAGCCAAGCTCCTAGAAACAGAGTAGAAAAGTGGCTGCCGAGGTCTCGTGGATGGGAGAAATCCGGAGCCGTGGGTAAAAGAGTTCTGAGGGGCTCGTGCACACCGTGGCGGCTGTGGTTGAGAACACCATGTTGTGTGATTGAAATTTGTGGAGAGTAGACCTTACATGTTCACACACACACACACAGGAGATAATATAAAATGTGTGAGGTTATGGTTTGTTAATTAACTAGAAGGATGGGGGATCCTGTCGCGGTGTATATCAAGTCTCTATGATGTACACCTAAAGTATCTCAAAATTTTGTAAGTCAGTTGTATCTTAAGCTGAAGAGAAACAAGGAGCGGGAGAGAGGAAAGCAGGGGAGGGGAGGGGAGAACAAGAGGAAAACGAGATGGGAGAGAGGGAGGGTAGGAAGTCGGGGAAGCCAAGCTGGCTCTCAGAGGACAGCTTTCCATGCGTAGTGCTAGCGCTCTTAAGGTTAGAATCCCAGACTGTGGAGACTTCGTCTCCCTCACCTGTAGCATAACACACAGGTTTGGAGCCCGGCAGACCTGAATGTTTGTCTTTTTTCTGGCACTCTATGGAGAAGGTGACGTGTCATCACTCCCTCAGTATCCCCTTGGCCTCAGCAGAGGATCGGATTACGTTCTTGGTACCTGCTTCCTTAGACCTTGGGAAAATTAGATGATGAGGCCATGAATGGATAGTGCTCAGGACATAGTAAATGTTCAGTTTACCTAGACATCATCATTGTTCTATAAGGGTCAGAGGGATCGAGGAAGGGAAATGGCTTGCCCAGGGGCCCGCAGCAGAAGCAGGATTTGAACCCAGACTTGTTGTCTTTTGGGCACTTGCTACCATAATGTGCAAGCACCTTTCTAAGCCTACTGAGAACAGGACTTCTTTCTGGGCACTGGGCATCTCCTAAATTCTATTTTTTTTCTTTTTTAAGATTGTATTTATTTGAGGGAGAGAAAAAAAAGAGAACAAGCAGGGGCAGAGGGAGAGGGACTAGCAGACTCCTCATTGACTGAGGAGCCTGACGCAGGGCTCGATCCCAGGGCATATGACCTGAGCCAAAGGCAGATGCTTAACTGACTAAGCCACCCTGGCGGTCCCCTCCCAAGTTCTCATCACGAAACCTCTGCACAGAAATTTCCCAGTGGGAAAAGGCACTTCCGCCCAAATGTGACAAGGAACCTAGAACATGTCAAGGTTTCTCCTCCGGGTGCCAGGAGTGCCACTTCCATGCAATGTGCCTGCCTCCAGTGTGAAGCCGCGTGCCTTCTGCAGTCCACAGTCATGAGTCACCGCACAACTCAGCAGGGTCGCGAATAGATTGCTCATCCCTCTTTAGGGCTTTTGGGTACATTTTTTTCTCCTATTGTGGTAAGAACACTTAACATGAGATCTCCCCTCTCAACACATCTTCAAGCCCACAATCCTGTTGACTAAGGGTTCAGTGTTGTACGGTGGATCTCTGGAGCTGACTCATCCTGCTTGCCTGGAACTTCACGCCCGTTGTTAGTAATCCCCCCACCCGCAGCCTCTGGTGGCCCCCGTCCCACTCGTTGATGCTATGCAGGTTCCTACTGTGGATACTTCTCCGGGGGGGGGGCGGGGAGGGAAATCGTGCAATGTTTCCCTTTCCACGAAGGGTGTATCTCACCTAGCATCATGTCCTCAGCATCCATCCTGATGGGAATGCAAGGTGGTGTGGTTGCTCTGGAAAACAGAATGGAGGTGCCCTCCAAAATTAAAAGTAGAACAAGTATAATCATCCCCGCTCGAGAGAAGAAGAACCATTGGTCAGAGAGGAACCATGTCCTCCCGAAGTCCCCCCTCCAGGAAGAAGCAGAGCAGAATGGCATGCCGACCGTAGCCGGTGGCTTCCCGGGCAGTAGGAAGCTGGTCGTGCCCCAGGTCGGAGCCTCCCGACCTAAGCCCCATGTGCACACAGCCCTGCCTCCACTTCCTCCCTTCCCAGCACAACCAACCCTCTGATTGGGAAGCAAGTCAGAAAGCTGCTCCCCTCACCGCAGGCAGGAGAGGCTCTTTCAGAGTATAAGTAGCATTGAGGGCTTTGTTGCTGGAATAACTATTCTGGCCAAGTGACTTCATCCTATTTGTTTTTTGTTGGTTGGTTTGGGTTTGGCTTTTTTTTTTTTGAGCAATGTCATAGATTTTTTTGTGCTTATGTTTACTGTTTTTTTAATTGAGATGCAGTTGACATGTAATATACTAATTTCAGGTATGTGATGTAAGGATTTGACAGTTGTAGACACTGCGAAAGGACAATCGCCATAGGTACCACCCATCATGGTTGTTACTGTCTGAGGCCCCAGCAGTGAAGCAGAGCTCCGTTTCTGGATGTTTATTTGTAAGCAGCGTGTGCACAGCCTTGGGACCCTGAGTGGTCTTGGGGTTGAGCCTGGACCTGGGCCCATTAGCTAAACAGAGCTCGATGCTGATCTCTGTAAAGGAACAGCCTCGTCGAAATGATGACACAAACACCGACGATGAGCCTGCTGTTGTTTATCGAGCGTTTACAGCATGCCAGGCACCGTGTTCAGCGCTGGGCACGAAAGTCCCTCTGACGCAGAGGCTGTGATTATAACATGCCCACTTTACAGACGGGAAGACTGGGGCTCGGGGCTCTTGCATGACTTGTCCGAGGTCTGTCTGACCAGAGGCATCACTCTTAAGGCCCTGCACCGTGTTTTCGCCTCCCAGATGGTCTTCCTGCGAGGTGGCTAACAGCATCACAGCATCTGTACAACACAGTGACCCCTGCAAGGTAGCTGCTGCTTCTCCAGCCTCTCTCTGGAGCCCGGGGGTTACATAGTCCTTATCTGACCCAAGACCATAATGAGAAATACAGAGTTTGGGCAACAGGCCAAACCTGGCACGGGTGGGAAGTGGCGGAGCGCTCCTCGATTCTCTCTGCTTGGCCTTCACACCTGCATCGCAGAAGTCTGCTTGACAGTCTCCCCCGCAAACCTGGCTTTTTCACACGGGTCTGAAGTCTGCTCCTCCTGCTGTCTCTCATCACTCTGATTCTCCCGCTTATTTTCTGTTTCATGCCACGGGCATCTGATGACATGGTGAAATTCATAGGTTGTTTTTTTTTTAGGAGCTGGGCAGTATCTATCTGTGAAGGCCCACATCGCTCTGACCACATGTCACCGTGAGCCACGCTGCAGCTAAAAGTTGACAGGCACGCTGCTTCTAGGAGCAGGTTTTGCTCTTTTTTGTAATGGCAACAGTTTACTGAGCACTGTGGCAGTGATGGGGCTCAGCGTCACAGACTTGCCGCCTCCCATGTGGGACTTCTCTGGGCTTCAGCTTTGTTAGTCATATAACACAAGGATAGTAACGCTTCTCTCAGGGTTTTAGTTAGAAGTAAAAAAAATATATATATATATATAATCATAGAAATTGCGTAACGTGTAGGAGCACTCGATAAACAGTTGATATCAGAATTATCAGTAAGCGTCACCTTTGTTCTGTTTCATTGTAAAATGAAAATCAAATGCAGATCATGCAGAAAAGTATAAGAAAGGAAAATTGTCATGTTGCCATATGAACCTCTGTTAATATGTGGAAGCATGTCTTATAAATTGTTAGGGATTACATATGAAGTTGTCTTTTGTTGGGTATATTATAGGCAGTATTCTGTATCAGTATGTATTAATAAGACCTTTTAGGGCAATTCCTGTTTTGGACCATTATAAACACTGTTGGGGGGGGGGGGGGCGGGGGGGCTCAGTGGGTTAAAACCTCTGCCTTTGGCTCAGGTCATGATCCCAGGGTCCTGGGATTGAGCCCCACGTCGGGCTTTCTGCTCGGTTGAGGGCCTGCTTCTCCCTCTCTCTCTGCCTGCCTCTCTGCCTACTTGTGATCTCTGTCTGTCAAATAAATAAATAAAATCTTTTAAAAAAAATAAAATAAACACTGTTGAGGTTGAGGCCTCAGGACCTTTGCACTTGCTATGCCAGCTGCCCAGAATCCTCCTCATCCCTGATAATGACATGGCTCACTCCCTCATTTTATTCAAAGCTTGTTTGCATATCCCCACATTAGCGTTCCCTGGCCACCATAGTTAAATAAACCTCTTCCGTTAATATGCCTTTGTTCCCTTTTTCATGGTCTGTGTCATGATCAGCAACTGTATTTTCTACTTGCTTATTTATTTTGTTGGCTCTCTACCACTAAACTAAGCAGCATGCAGGGAAAGATTCTGTTGAATCCACTGATATGACAAGAACTGTGCCTGGCACCTTCAAGACACCTAATGGGGCGCCTGGGTGGCTCATTGGGTTAAGCCTCTGCCTTCGGCTCAGGTCATGATCTCAGGGTCCTGGGATTGAGCCCTGCATCGGGCTCTCTGCTCAGCAGGGAGCCTGCTTCCCCCTCTCTCTGCCTGCCTCTTTGCCTACTTGTGATCTCTTTCTCTCACTGTCAAATAAATAAAAAATATTTTTTTAAAAAGACACCAAATGAATGAATAAGTGAACAAAAGTGCATTCTGTACATAGAGACTGACTTGCTTTCTTCTCCTTCCCTTAGGATAGATTCCTGGGGGTGGAGTTATTGGGTCAAGGGTCATGCATATTTAAAATTACAATTCTTGCTGTCCCATCACTGCTGGTAAAGTTGTAGCCGTTTCCAGCCCTGCCAGCAGCGTAGGAGAGAACGTTTGCCCAGTTCCTACTCGTGTTGGCCATCTTGCCACAGTCCACTGAAGACCCACTCCTGGTAGAGGAGGCTTTTCTAGACCACAGCCTCAGCAGTGGGGCCGGGGTGTGGAGGGGGCCGCCGCATGGGGCGTCTCCATCCTGTCTGTGGTGTGGCTTCTTGTCATCTCCAGCTCCCCACCCCCGTGTCATAGCAGGTTGCTGGAATGGTCGTTACAAGAGCCAGGGGTGTGCAAGAAAAATAGGAAGGTGGTTGTTGGCAGCAGGCAAAGGGCATCGTGTGAACTTCAGCCCTTTTGAAGAGCACCCCTACCCTGCCACCGTGTGGGGACAAAACTCTCTCGTTCCCTCTCTTGTTGTTCGGCAAAATCCATTGAGGTCCTACTATGTGCCAGAATGTATGAATGCATGTTACAGTCGTTTCTGGAGCCAGCCTAAGGGTGTCCTGCCAGCTCCATCACTGGGCTCATGACGGGGCAGAACCTAGGTGAGGGGGCAGCAGGTTTGTGAAGGACCAAGGCCATAGAAAAGTTTGCCTGGAGGCATTTTTGCCTTTTGAGCTTCTGGGGGTTTTGTTTGCCTTTGTTTTTAAGTGTGGCTGTCATGGTTTGGGGTTGAATGGATCTGACTTCTCCATGGTGGCTTTACGCCCCCCTTTCCTCTTTTTCCCCCTGCCTCTATACATGAATCTGATCACATGCATTTGTCTCTATTTGTACCTGTGTGTGTGTCTCTGTCTTTCTCAGTGTTTCTGGATAGGTCTCTCTATATGGTTCTCTCTCCGTAGGTGGGAGTAAGGGGGAGGTCCTGCTGCCTGTGGGTCTCCTCCCTCTGTTTTTCTCTCAGTGTGAGCGTGGCCTGTCTGCAACCCCGTTCCCTCTCTCTGTCTGTCTCTGTCTCCCTCTATTTCTGTCTGTCCCTTTCTGCCCCTCTCCCTCATTTCCCCCTCTGTGTGAGTCTCCTTTCTTTAGGTATTTTGGTTCTTTCTCACCCACCCTTATCCTCAAAATAGCTGTACTCCAGAAGAACTCTGGGTTTTTGTTCTCTCTTCTCTTTGCTACTCCCCAGACCAGCTGTCTGACCCAGGGACGGCTTTCAGTCTGGAGGCTCAGTTGCTGGAATGATAGTGCCTGATTTCCTGGTGCTCAGCTCCTTTCTTCAGAAGGAAAGCATCCATGCCTGTGTCTGTCTGTGAATCTGCTCTTCATTCTAAAACCCTAAAGAAAGTTACAAAAGAGGGCACCTGGGTGGCTCAGTTGGTTAAGCATCTGCCTTCAGCTCAGGCCGTGACCTCAGGTTCCCTGCTCAGCAGGGAGCCTGTTTCTCCTTTTGCCTTTCCTCACCCCACTGCTTATGCTCTCCCTGTCAAATAAATAAAATCTTTTTTTTTTTTTTT
>ML099969.1:14126-41222 GCA_003697995.1 Taxidea taxus jeffersonii | reverse complement strand
GCTGCCCCTACTGCACATTCCAGAGCTCTGATGGCATCTCTTATTCCTCCCTTCCAAGGAAGCATTCTGTAAGGTAAGAGGAGTATTTTTATAGGGTTCACCTGGACTCTACCTGAATATGCCATTCTGGAAGAAATAGCCTTGCAAGCTTCTCCCACGTCAAGGGGCACCTTCCTCAGTGTCCTTGAACAAGAGTGATTGGCCTCACATTTGCCACTTAGTTTGCCTCTCAGGGTTGCCCCACCCTCCTCCCCACCACCTGAAGCCTCTGCTCATTTGGAAATGGTCTCCACCTGAAACTCCTAGGCCGCACTGATGCTGTCCCCCCTTTATGGGCAGCACTGGATGAAGGTGGGAAAGCCACACTTCCCTGGGCTGCCTGCAACCTCTGTTCTCCCTTACCCCATCCCAAAGGGCCTCTCTAAAGGCTGAGCATAACCAAGTTTACTGTCATGTCAAAGAAGGAACATGTTTTATGTTCCTTCGGGGACATATTCGGGGACAATAAACTGTCCGTTATAATCTGCGACATAACTACAAAAAAAGGTAAACCTTTCAGGGGAAGTCCTCTATTAGACATGCTCAGTTTCTCACCTTGCACTGCCATGTCTACAGGCTGCATGATAACCTCCTGTGCCAGGTCTTTACAGTATGACTCCTTACTCTGTCTCTCATTTCAGGGAAAGATAGTGACCCTCATCATTCATCAATGGCTCCCATCATTCCCATCATTTCCAAGGATTAATTCTAGACACAGAGATCCCACAGCAGTTCAATTACCCTGTTGTTCTCCGTGGAGGCTTCACCAAGACAGTTCAGGGTGGGCTTTGGCCTTTGACATTTGGGGTTACTACTGATGTGCCACGCCATCCCCATGTAGATTTCACTAACCATTCCCCAATACAGGCAAAGATCCAGAGTCACTCGCACACATTCATACTGAATACACATTCATACATTCATAGTGAAAAATAAACTAGGACTTAGCAGCCGGGGATCTAGGATCACAGTCTCAAACCATTGAGTAAACATCATTGTATCAACTGCCTTGACCCTTTCCTCCTGGTTTCTGATCTCGTGTCCTGTGCTCACCACCTGCCTACTCTAGGTGGGCCCCGTAGCCCTGCAGCGTTCTCTCCACATGAAGAGACTCCTCTGATCTATGATCATTGTGCCTGTCTGAAGATACCCATGATGTTGTGCACAGCTTGAAGATCAAGACCCTGTTGTCTTCACTCCTTTGCTTTATATCTTTGCACTCACTGGATGAAAGAGTTAATGAACTAAGATATGTTGAGTAGAAGCTGGATCACCTACAAGTCCGTCTGAATTCAGGAAAGCAAAGACAACCAAATTCTGAATTTCTCCTTTGAAGAAGAGTTCAGTTCCCACAGTCGTAATTTGATCTTTAAAATGGATTGTTCCAGTGATGAAGATGATCACTAATAAAACACATTTGATCATAATGATCGAAGTCATTTTTTGGCCATCCATGCAAAGCCAGAAGTTACTGCAATAGAAGAATTCCACCTGTGATCAGAGATGGATGGCCAGAACTACCACTTGCCAGTAATGTCATCTGAGACATGATCTGCAATTGCCTGAGCCTTACTTTGGTTGAAGAGTGGGGGGGGGACCATTAGTTATACTGCTGCCCATGGACTTTTGCAGTGTCCTAAAAATGGGTTCAAAATCACCGTCATTTCTTCCTGACAGAGGAGTTTTGTGACTCCATGAAGTTTTAATATAACATTAGTAGAATATGGGCGGAGTTTTGTGACTCCATGAAGTTTTAATATAATATTAGTAGAATATGGGCCATTTTATCTGAGCTGGTATGAGTAAGTAGAGAAGGCTTGGGGGTTTGGTTGAAAGAGCAAAGGCTGTAAACTCAGGCAGGTTCTAAGTTCTGATTTCCACACTGTCAGATGTGTGTGTCCAGGCAGATTATCTAACTTCTCTCATCTCATTTCTATCACCTATTTAAAAATACTTATTTTTTTTTTTACTGGATTAAAAAGTTTAAAAAGACAGTTTATTTTTATGTAACCAAAGACCTGGTTTCCATCTCTTCCTCTCTACTCTTTCTTCCTGATCAGCTCCCCCTTCTGATCAATATCTCTTTCAATCTAATAAAGAGATCTAGGGAGTGTGTTTTCAGCGATTTTTACAAAAGACATTTATTAGGCCATAAAAAACAATGTTAACATTTTTATCCGCTTGTTGGGACATGAAGTTCTACAATCTCTTTTTATGGGTAAGCTTGTTTTTCTTCATTTTTTTTTTCCAATCCTGAACTCAAAGTCGGCCCAAATATGGTAACAGTAAATCATTAGGACTGGGTTAATACAGGGTGTTATAGGTTTAGATACCTCTCGTTCCCCTTGCTCATCTCTAAGACAGAGAAGTTAGCAAACCTTCATTAGAATGGTTGTTTTGTGCATTAAACCCTTGAGTACCATGTAATGTGATCTCTACTTTCCTTACCTTTCAAATCTCTGGCTCCGGAGAAACCACAGCTCTGCTGGCTTTTGTGGAACAGACCACAGCAATGTTTTTTAACTCTACTTAATTTCCCTTCCATCTGTTCTTTCCTCAGAAAGCACTTGTTACTTCTCTGTCTCCCTTCAATGAATGCCAAGTGTGCAAGTGTGGTAGGTTTGTTCCTTCCCTTCTTCAATCAAGCCAAAGTGCCTCCTCGGCTT
Source organism: Taxidea taxus jeffersonii (assembly GCA_003697995.1). Lineage (NCBI taxonomy): Eukaryota > Metazoa > Chordata > Mammalia > Carnivora > Mustelidae > Taxidea > Taxidea taxus. The sequence continues at coordinate 38,517 of ML099969.1, read as the reverse complement.
TGGCCTGTCTTCATGGGCTCATCTTCCTGGACTCAGGGCTATAACTCTCTCTTAGGGTCTCTGAAGTTTTTTAATTTCATTTATGGTCATGTGGGGGCCTTCCATGTGATGAAAACCCACTTTTTAAAGTCAGCTTTGAAAAATGTTCCATCTTGAGCTAAACTTTGTAAAATGCTGTAAGAACTGAGATTTCAAGCTGACAAATCCTTTCTCTTTCATGCCGGCATCACCGCTGGGAGGCTACCTTAGACCCTATCTGGAACAATTCTTTTAAAAGAGGCAACCTGAACTGCCACATACTCTCTTGGCACCACAATCTTGAATACGAATGCTGGTTGGATCAATATCAAGAGAAATTCCAAAGTGGAGATCTCTCAGTTGATGGAGGTAGTGGGCATCGTTCAGGGGCCCCCTCACCAGGGCACATTTGATGCCAATAGCATACAAAACAGCTTCAGGTGGTCCACAGCAGTAAATAACATTGAATCCCATGGTGGGAAAACTATTTCTTTCTTCAAAACCTATCTGAATTTCCTAATCCCTCATTTTATAGGGAGATAATAAGCATCAAACTCAGAACTTCGACAGAAAACAGCATGTAGCTAGAATTTCAGAATGTTTCTTTAATTGTAAGTTGTATGGTTTCCATTTGCCTTTTATGATTGCCTTTATATTTACACTTTCTATTCATGACAGTAATATAAACTGCCCTTACAAAATATATTTGAGCTTAAGAAAAGATGATCCAATTCAAACGAAAATATTTTTAAATACTAGTGTAAATGATACACCTATGTAGTAAAAACCATGACAGTGATATGCAAATGACTAAAGTTAGAAAAATGTCAGTATAGTTGAATAAACATGAATCTTGGTAGGCAACACTGCAACACCTCCCTTTATCTGCAAGAGAGAGAGAGCACAGCACAGAGGGAGGGGGAGAGGGAGAGAGAATTTTAAGAAGACTCCCTTCTAAGCACAGAAACAGATGTAGAGCTCAATCTCATGATCCTGAGATCAGGACACTGAGATCAGGACCTGAGCAGAATCCAAGAATCTGATACTTAATCAACTTCACCACCAAGGTGCCCCCAGAGACTTGGTTTTAAGTCCTCCCTCTCCTATTTATTACCTGTATTTGTAATATAGTAGTATTAGTAAATAATTTACTAAATTACTCTGAACCCTTGTTTCCTCCACTTTAAAATGGTGGACAGATCCACTCTATACATCATTTAAAAATAAAATAATATATTTAATATGTACCTAGTATAGTAACTGATAGTACAGAGTAGAAACTTAATAACTGGTATCTTTCTTCTCCCTTTTATTCTTATTTAATACTTGTAACTTTAAAAAGAAATGAAAGTATTGGCTAAGGATAATAGAAATATGTACCATTTCCTAGACAGTTAATATATATTTAATGAGTTACAAAAATATGTAGCTATCATTGCAACATGGACCTTTGGTTTAATACTAATTATACCTCCCAAGAGCACAGAAAAAAATTTAGTGCAAGAGTTGAAGAAAAGTCTGTGTCAGGGTTCCCATCTGAGTCAATGTGACCCACTTCTGACATTGTTTTCTTCTGCAACACCTCCCTTTATCTGCAAAAGGTGCCTCTGGATCACTTTTATCTCAGAGTGACACCATCAGCATTACACATCTACAAACCAGAAAGCTAAGACAGAGGATTTCTCTGTCTCTCTCTCCCACTCTCTTTCTCTCTCCCTTTGTCTCCTTCCCTTCTTCCTCTATGATCCCAGGTGCAATCCATCATCAAGTTCTGTCTCATTAATCTTCCAAACACCCCTTAGACTGTCTCTATATCCACCATTTCTTTGCCCGTGGCAGTAAGCTCCTAGAAGGTTTATTGTATTCTCCAGGGCCTCTCCCCTTGACCCCTCTGCCCCTCTCCAGGGCCTTCCAACCCTTCAAATGCTCTACATGATTTGTTCCCTGCTTTCTCAGCCTTATTCCAAACCATGTTCCCCTCTTTATTTACCATCCATCCTCTACACACACTATTCCTTCTCCCTAGCCAGTTCTATGTCCTTCCCATCCTTCTGCCCTAGTTCCCTTCCAGCGCTTTCTCATCCATTAGAACTCAGATCGATGGTTCCTTCCTCTGTATAAGCTTCTCTGACCCATGTCCAAAACCCTCAATTAGGCCAAATGTCTTTGTTATCCATTTTCTTTCTTTCATAGCACTTATCTATGGTTAAACTTTAAAAAACTATTAATTTCTATGTCTCTATTAGATATTGTCCATGAAAAGATGATAATATATGGTGTTGCTCAGCAGTTTGTGCCTAGGACCTAATCAGCAACTGACACATAATAAGTGCTCAATAAATATTTGTTGAATGAATGAATGGATGATTTGCCCTACTACACTGGGATTTCTGTTTGTTTGTTGTTTTAATACTTAAAAATGTATTATGGTAAAATATATGTAACATGACATGTACCATTAGCGACATTTAGTACATTCACAGTGTTGTGCAACCACTACCACTCTCTAGTTCAAGAACATTGTCATCACCCCAAAAAGAAAACCACATACTCATTAAATGGTCACTCTCTGTTCCCTCTGCCTCCAGTCCTTGACAATCACTAATCTGCTTTCTGTCTCTATAGACTTGCCAACTCTGGATACTTCATATAAATGGAAGTATTGCCACATTGTTTGTTTGTTTTTTTAAGATGTATTTATTTATTATTTGAGAGAGAGAGAGAGAGAGAGAGCATGCACATGTGAGCAGGGGGAGGGGCAGAGGGAGGAGGGGAGAATCTCAAGCAGACTTCCTGCTGAGCATGGGTCCAACACGGGGCTCCTTTCCACGACCCTGTGATCATAACCTGAGCTGAAACCAAGAGCCAGACACTCAACAGCCACCCAGGTGCCCCCATCACCACGTTGTTTTCTGGCTGTCTATGACAGTGTCTATATCTCTATATCTAGACTTGCCTTTATCACTTCTTAACCCATGGCTTAGCACAATGCAAGAGCTCTTCTACCTGCCTTACATGTAGAAGGTATGGAATAAAGGCTTATTGAAATGAAAGAGTGTTCTTTTTAACTTATCATATCAAATATACACACAAAATATATTTTTTAGTTAAGAAAGCAAAGTTTTTGCTATCTTATTCTAGAAGGGAATTAAACCAAAAAATGCAGGTCATCTAATACATTCATTTGTATTATTATACTGTATGCCTGAAGTATTTCCAAAAGTAGTTTTACAACTAAAGGAAACTATGGTTCTGGAAAATATAGTAAGATATTACGCTAATAGACAATTGCCACAATTAAAGACATCTCTTAGCTTCCTACAAACCAATATTTAAAAAAAACACTTATATACATTATAAACAGTGATAATTTTCCTTTAATGATTATAAAAGAGATTTGTAATTTATTTATTCATTTCTAAATATTTATAAATAATGAACTTGTGTTAGAAACTACTTCACAGCATGAGCATAAAGATGAATAGTTTTTGGACCTACTTTCCAGAGATTAAAGTTAGTATCTTTTTCGTAAGGACACTTGTGATGAGGTATCTGCTTGTGCTTAGAAAAATGCCACACTTAGGAGTCTATGCATGAACCCAGTGGAGCTATTTATTTACTCAGAGATCAGATTCCTATTCTATAAGCTTGTCAGTCAAGCCACAATTCAAAGTAATTCCAGAGTAGCAAATGGGCCGAGCCAAGCAATTTTGAAAATACCCACTTTCAATCAGAGTGGTGGGCGTAGTTTGAAAATGGGTTTCTAGGAAGGTTGGTCTGAACCACAGGTCAAGCAAAGTGACCTGTGATCATTTATATATAGGCACTACGATCATTTGTCATTATTTCACACCACCTGGCAAAGATTGAGTCCCAAATAGCCCACCTGTTAGACATTATATTTTGATCAAAAATCAGATCACATAGACTGATGCTTGACTGGAAAATTTACCCGTGAGTCTGCAAAAATGGGAGTATGGTTAAAGCTATTTTCTGTGTTTGTAAAACACAGACCTTCCTTTTCTGTAGCTTGGCAGAATACAAACTTAATGGAAGGTTCTCGTGGGAAACTCTCAGATTTGTTAAGCATTTGATGTTAGCTAAAAGCACTCTGCGACAATTGAGAGGAGCCAAAACTGCCCAAATTAGAGTTTCTGCTGTAGTTAGGAACAATGGCAAGGTTATTTTAGGGAAGCTGTAAGGTTTCCTGATTATTTTGTCAGCACATCACTCCAGCCTCAGGGTTGGATTAATTAAGGCCCTCCATGTACACTCATCCTCCCATCCTGAGAAAGATGCTAAAGGTCATAGCCACTAAAACCACAGAGGCCTCAACGACATCCTATTTTAGTGTTAGAATTCCAAGAAGGCTTTTGTTAAAATAAACACCAAGAGATTTTAAATAAACTAAGCTGATTATTAGCTGACAGGCTTTTTTCTTTCCCTTAAGAGTGATCCACTGAAACACGATTCATATATATCCATTCATTTGACAAATATTTACTGAGCACCTACTAAGTGGCAGGCATTCTATTTGGGGCTAGAGATTCAATAAGAAATTTGGACAAGTTTAGGGCACTTAAGAAGCTTACATCTTATGAGGCAGATACCTTAACCCTAATCCTACCCTCCCCCCAACAAAAGAAGCAGCAGCAGCTTACATTCTAGAGCAGTCATGCACTTACTTAGTCATTCAAAAACCTATTTGGGGAGTGTCTACTATGTTCCAGGCATTGTTCAGCCAATTAGAATGTATCACTGAATAAAATATAACAAGTCCTTTTAAAGCCTATGTTCTAGTAGGAAGAGTCAGAAAATAAATAATAAATGTAATTAATAACTAAAATATATAGTACACTAGAAGATGACAAGTGCCATGGAATTAAAACATGGTGGTCAGGAGAATGATACTGAATAAAGTAGTCAAGGTTGGGCTCATTAAACATATATCATTTGAGCAAAGACTCAGGAGTTGGGGGAGTGGGCCATGCGGACAAGTAGCAGAGAGCATTCCAGGCAATGGGAATTGCCAGTGGAAAGGTCCTATGACAGAAGCAATCCCGCCACATTTGAGGAGAAGCAAGGAGGCCAGGGTGGCTGGAGTGGAGCAAGCAAGGTAGAAAGTGGTAGGAAATGGGATTAGAAAGTGAGCAGAGCCAGGTAGAAGACTGAAACGGGAGGTGGTAGTTCATCAAAGTGTATAAGCCACTGAAAAGAATGGGGGCTTTTATTTTGCATGAAATGGAAGACAGAGGAGGGTTTCATCTGATTTCTTCTTTTAAAGGATACATCTAGCTTCCATGTTGGGAATAGATGTTAGGGGCTATCAAGGATCAAGGCAGAGAACTATTAGGAAACTGCTAGGGGAAATCTTAACTAGGGACCCGGAAAGTTTAGACCAGAATGATAGCAGTGAAGGTGGTGAGAAATAATCAGCTTCTAGAAATATTTTGAAGGTAGATCCAACAGATTTCCTGACAGATTGAATGTGAGATGGGAAATAAAGACACAGGCCTTTATTCATTCAACCACTCTTTCATTCCTTGATGTATTCTTTCACTCACCTACTAATTTACTCAAAAAAAAAAAAAAAAAGCAACTGAATTCTTGTGTGCCAATGACTGATGAACTGGAGAGGATGTAGACTCAATCTCGGCTCTCAAGACATTCACATTCTAATAGAGAGGACAGGCTTATAAACAAAATATGCTATAATAGACATATGGAACCAAAGAAAGAATGATTATTTCTGCTTAGGAGAATTTTGATACAAAGGAAGAGACATTGGAGTTAGTTAGGTCTTAAAGAAGTAGTGGGCATTTGCCAATTGGTTGATTTGGGGAAGCCATCCCAGGCAGAAGGAACTACAGACACAGAGACAGGAGACAATTTCACAAATTTTCAAAACTAAAAGTTTGGAGTGGCTGGTACACAAGGGGCAAAGGTGAGGATGTTGAGCACAAAGGCTGCAGAGGGACAAGTTGTCTGATTTCAAATGATCTCAGACCTCAGGCTAAGTATGGTGGTCATTTTCTTCTTAGTGATAAGAAGTCATAGTAGCGGTTTAAGAGATGGAGTGACATAGCCAGATTTATGTTTTAGCAAAAATACTAATTCAGTAGGACAAATGCTTTGAGATGTTTGTAGAAAGTTATTGACAGCATAGAAAGGGTAATAATTTTGTGGGCCCTGGTTTGGAAAAAATACAGAATCACAAAACTTTGTAACTCCATGTATTAGGGCTTTCCAGAGAAACAGAGCCAATAGGAGATAGATGATAGACATATACAAAAATAGACAGATGATATGTCTATATCCATATCTATCTATCTATCTATCTATCTATCTATCCATCTATCTATGCACACACATGTAATGTGCTATAATAGACCTATGGAACCATATGGTTTAAATGAGACAACTTCTGGCAAGATTTGCCATAGTGCCTAAAACTTACTGTGTACTTGATAAATATTAATTACAATCAAGTAACTAAAATACAAGGCTGAATACGGTTAGTATAGTAATGTATCTAATATATATTTAATATTTAGTATATATATATTAAATATATTTAATATAAAATATATAATATTATGTACATAATACAATAACACAAATGTAATTGTAGAAATGAGGGAAGGTTGAAGACATACCAAAGAAAATTACAATCTTTGTTCAAGCTCTTCTTGTCTACCATATCTTTCCCCACTTCCAGTGCTATGAATATCTTCTAATTTGACACCAAACCCAGATACTTTCTTCCAGCAATCCTTCCACCCAGGCTGAGCAGGGTCCACCTCTCCTAAGACACCATTTCACCCTGCCATTGCATTGCCCCATACAATGAGGGGGTCAGGATGGCGCACCTTTGCCATGTAGATATGCTCTGCCCATGTCTGACTCTTCATCTAGGCTGGAGCTCCTCAAGAATAGGATCTGAGTTGTCTCTTCATCTTTATATCCTCAGGGCCTATCACAATGTTTGATATGAGCCTAGAAACTCCTTAAATATCTGTTGACCTGAACTGACATCAAACTTCATCACAGGACTGATGGTTTCTAAAAATTTGAAATGAAGGCTAGGTGACAGGGCATTCCAAACAGGCTCTGGCGATGAACCAAAGTGTGGCAGAGGATTGGGTGGTGTGTGTGGAGGAAGGAGTGCAGAAAGATGGTGTCTAGTGGTGTGTAGTCAGAGTATAACATGTGTAACAGGGTGGCCTATGAAATAAGGGTGGGTAGAGGTGATGGTTAAGAAGTCATACTTTATAGACAATGATCATGTATTGGAGGGTTGGACCAAAGAGTGGCGTGATCCAAGCTGTGTTTGGAGAAGAACCTGGAGGACTGGAATGAGAGTGGCCACAAGGAGATGAGTTGCAGAAAAGCTGTCCAAGCAGAAATAAGAGACACCTGTTAAAGTATGTCAACAGACATCAGATCTAGTACAAATTAGCTGGCCCTTTCTCAAAAATTGTTGTAAGAGCAATACGGGCAGACTGAGAATGTTTCTTGGAGCCTCATTCATTTTGTTCCATTAAGTTTTGCAATTGTCACTGTTTACTGTCCTCTTCTAAAAACAGCCAGTGCAGGATGGATAAGACCACTGGGTTTTTCTCATTCTGTTTAATAACTGTTTGCCATGTAATCCTGAGGCTACATCTGAAAGACCAGAAATTACTCCGGTGTTTTTTCTTACTCCTTTCTAAAATGACAAAGACAATACTCTGTTTTTAGTCATCAGAGAAAACCCTGCTGCTATTTGTCTTTGTGAACAATTTTTTGAAGCTTGGAATTCAGTGCTCAGGGAATTGTTTAAATGATGTTGGGGCATCACATCCTCCCCTGGTGTCTTGCCAAAGGAAAGAATTCAAGAAATATTTGTTGAAAGAATAAGTTAACAGTTCATTGCAACACTCACTGCAGTAGTTTCTGACTGGATTTTGACTTAAGAGTCCTGTTTTCCATGGCTCCTACTTATGGGTTGGGGTCTACCATCTAGACTCTCTGGCTTCTGGCCCTGTTTTGACCTTGAAACTATCTCTTTCCATTTTCTGTGCTGAGCCAGAAAGGAGGGGAACTGGATCATGCCCAAGATGGGACTATACATGCAGGCAGCCCAGGAACTGGGTAATGTTGTTAGGGCTGAAAGTCTGCTCTTTGTGGTTGGTTTCAGGAGGTGCCATTCATATTACAGACTGTGATTACAACTGTGTGGTCACCATTCCAGTATTTGATAGATCAAAGTAACACAAATCAATATAGATAGAGTAGAGCTGAACAAAATGAACAAGCTGATATTTATCTATAGTGGATCCAACAATGTAAAAAATTATATTCTGTCCACAAGAAGCATTTAGAAAATACAGCAACCAAAAGGTTATAAACTGTTTCACAACAAATGTAAACAAATAACAAACATTTGTATCACTTATGTTTTCCAACTACAATGTGATTACATTATAAGTATAGAATGAAAATGAAGACAAACATGACATGTATTATTTTCATTTTTTATTTGACAAGTGGACATTAAGTATTTTTAAAATCTCCATAGAGGTCAACAATAAGCATTAGTAGAAAGTGCAAATAATTAGTTTTAAGTTTTTAGTGTTTAATTGTGGTACACATATATTTTGAGATATGTTAACAACTTAAATATTAGAAAATACCCAAAATTCAATAATAACAATAGTATTATATATCAACATATCAAGAGAGTGGAGAGATTAATTATACAGAGTGAGTGGAGATATTTGTACTACATAAAACCAGGATGACCAGAACTCTTGCCTCTGACTTTGAGGGAATGATAGGTTCCAGAATTACCCTTCTACTGTCAACAAATAGAAAATGAACACAGTACAGGAAATAATGATTTTTAGACAATTATTTATGATCCCTAAGAGAAGAGAAATAAATCAAATGAGCTCTATGCTCATTCTGGCTTTTAGCTTGGAGGCAATTTCTGGATGAGGGTGTGGGAAGAGAACCAAGAGAGAGACCAACATAGATGTGTTGAAAAGGCCAAAATTTCTATTGGGGAAAATTTTAACAGCTAGGCTTTGTGGGTTAGAATATAAAAAGAGAGAGCTAGAATATAAAAAGAAAGAGCTCCAGAAATCTGCATATGAGTTCTTTTATGTCTTTGGCTAAATACCAATCCACATGCATAGCAAAAAACTCTATGAAACTGGGGAAAGTACATCTTTAGGAGAAAGTAGAATTACTGGGGACTTAGAAGCCAAACAATTTCCAGGGCTCACAGAACATAAGTAATCACTGGAATTCCCAGCAGGTAGAGAAATGTCACTGAATACACAGGGGATTTAGAGTCATGCCTTATTAGTCATTAGTCATGCTTTATTAAACTAGCCAAAGAGGAAAGACTATTCTAGATTTGTCTTGGAAAAACAGAATAAAACAAAACAAAACAAACTTAAAAATAAGCTTCAGAATAATCAAGCCATTTACCAAGTAACATAACTCTCTGTCAGAGTAACTCAAATATTCCTTAGAGAAATATAGCAAAATCCAGAATTAAACAATGTAAAATTTAAAATATCTATAGCATCTAATCAAAGTAATTAGGTAATAGGGCCAGAGAAAAATCTGTCAATAGAAATAAACCCAGAAATAACACAGACGATAGAACTAGCAAACATGAATATTAAAAGAGCTCTTATGAGTTGTGTTCAATATGCTCAAAGCATTGAAGAAAAACATGAACAATATGAGGAAAGATATTTTTAAAAGAACCAAATGTAACTTCTAGAGATAAAAAATATAACATCCAAAATAGAATTTTCACTGGATAGGCTTAGCAGAAAGTTAATTTTGTATTTCAGCAGAATAAAATATTGTCAATTCTCAAGATTATTTGTCATCATGAGATAACACTACCATAGCTAAAATTTAAAAAGACTAACAATACCAAGTGTTGGTGAGAATGTGTAATAATTAGAACTCTCTTAAATTACTGCTATTAATATAAAATGGTACAATGCTTTGGAAAAAATTTTGGTGGTTCCTTAAATACCTAAACATATTGTTACCATACAACCTAGTAATTCCACTAAGGTATTTATCTATGAAAAATGAATATATCTGTCACAAAGACTTGTATATAACCACTCACAGAAACTTTGCTCTTCATAGCCCAAAATCTAGGTTGGAGAGAAGTTACTAAAGATGCAAATACATGAAAAATTATGGTGTATCCATAAAATGGAATACTAGTTAGCAATACAAAGTAATGAACAATGATAGAGGCAACAATATAGATGAATATCAAAATACTATGCTGAGTAAAAGAAGCCAGACACAAGAGTATATACTGCATGATATCATTTATACAAAACTCAACAAGCAAACTATTCTATAGTGACAGAAAGCAAGTCGATGATTGCCAAAGGTTAGGTAAATGTGGGAAATTGAATGGGAGGGTATTTCAGGGGGTGATAGAAATATTTTATATCCCAATTGTTGCAGTGGTTACATGAGTGTGATTAAAACAAAGAAAATTATGTTGTTATACACCTGAGTTTATTTGGGACAGTCCCAGTATAATTATTACTAATTATTACTAGTGTATATTTTTTTCTCAAGGTTATGACCCTAATATAACTGACAAAGGACCTCTAAGCATAATAAATAAAGACATGCAGCCAATAGAAAAGTAGGCAGGATATTTGAAGAGGTATTTCATGGTCAATAAACATAGGAAAAGTAATCAAGGAAGTATCATTAATATTCCAACAAAATTCCATTGCATCATCAATATGGCTAAAATTAAAAACACTGATAATGGCAAATATTGCTAAAGTTATGCAGAAACTAAAACTCTCATGTACTGTTTGTAGATTGGTAAATTAAGGCAACTATTTTGAAACCCTGATACTACCTATTTAAATTGAACAGAAACATAGTCTATGACCCATCAATTCCATTCTAGTCATACGTAGATCTGAAATGCAAGGGTACATTAAAATTATTTGTGTAAGAATGTTTATCAAAACATTATTCATAATTGCCCCAAACTAGAAATGCCATAAACAGTCTAATGGGAACATAAATTGTGGCTTATTCACATAGCAGAACATATTGTTTAGTAACGGTATGGGAAGCCAGGACAGGGATCATCTTTAGAAAGGTGGGCGGAGGAAAAAAAGAGAGAAAGAAAGAAAGGAAGAAGGGGAAGTAACTGGGAAGAGATATAGGGGTATTTCTAGGATAGAGATAACATTCTATTCCCTGACCTGGGTTGTACTTACATAAGTATGGTCAGCTTGCGATGATTAGTTGAACATTACATTTAAATTTGTGTACCTTCTTCATGCGTATTTTATACTCATGTAAAAATTAAATTTAAAAACAGCAGATCAGCATTAATACCTTTTATTTCTAATTGAGTGTGTTTGCTGTAAGTCTCTGTTCTTCTAGACCATATCATAAACCACAAAAATAATTCTCTTCAGAAAAAGTCCTATCTAAATCAGTTTCTGACATTATGTCTGGTTACCTGAAATAATCTTTATAATAAAGACAACTAGTGAAGTTGAATTAAATATGGATAAATATACTCTAAATGCTTTGTTGATACTTCTACATTTGTGTAGAACTGAATTACTTGGAGCTTTTACTAAGAACAATTATACAAGCTAAATAAATTTTAAAAATGAGCGTATTATGCTTAGCGAAATAAGTCAACTGGAGAAAGACAAATATCACATGATCTCCCCGATATGAGGAAGTGGAGATGCAACGGGGGTGGGGGTTAAGGTGGTAGGAAAAGAAAAAATGAAACAAGATGGGATCGGGAGGGAGACAAACCAAAAGAGACTCTTAATGTCATAAAACAAACTGAGGGGGATGGGGGGGAGAGGGGTTGGGAGAGGGTGGTGGGGTTACATTATACGTTTAAATAAAGAATCTTAATTTAAAAAAAAAGAAAAGGCAAAAAAAAAATTAATTCTTAAAAAGGCATCAGAAAACCCCTGAAACTTTTGAAGACTTTGGAGGCCAAAATCATGGAAAAGGAAAACCACAGAGGAGTGGGGTGGTATCCTCCATCTGCTTTTCCTCTAAGGACATTCTCCAGTTCTGGCTTGAGGATAGGAGGCTCAAGATCTGGGTAAAACACCTTTGAAGGGCCAGAGGAACCAGCCGAACTTTGGGGAAACTCATTCTCAGTTTTCCTTTTGAGATATCTACCAAATCCTGAGACTAAGAAAAAGCCCTCGAAAAGCAGATTGGAATCGCAGGCCATTTTTCCTTGTTGAAAAGACCAAGAACAGAATTTAAGACCCACCAGGAAGAGAGACACTGGAGGAGGCACTAGGATTTTAGCTGAAAGTCCCGGGGAGATAAGCCACAGGAACACAAGCCAACAGAGGTAGTTGTGCACTTTCCAAAATGGCACCCCAGTCTTAACTCAGATCCTGAATCCAGACTCACTGGGTATTGGTAATCATTCCCTACTCTCTTTGCCTAGTACACAAATGGGGAACTATCTCTGGGGGAAAAAATATATTATCATTTGGAGCTTGTATAGTGTGTTATGCACAATGTCTGGCATTCAGTGAAAACTTATTAGACATGCTGTCAGATTGAATACTGGGTCTGAAAACCAGGACTGGGAGCAAAACAAGCAAATAAAACCCAAGATTCAGATGCATGGGTGATCCAGATACTGGAGTCAATCAGGCAAGGACATGAACTCTAACCAAACATATCCAAAATTACATAAAAAGACAAGTTCTGTGATAGAGAATTTTACCAAGACTCAAGTTCTATAAATAGACTTCTGAGCTGCCAAAAATGAAGGAATGTGAAGGTGTCAAACATGAAGGGAAAGGCACAGTAGCACTAAACATGGCCATCATCATGGATAAAAGGTTTGGGCAATGTTCTGGTGGCATTAACTTTCCATTTTAACAATTATCCAGTGGGTAAGATCATGAGATTAAAGTTTAGGATATACTATGGACTGACTTGTATCCCCCTAAATTCTTACATCGAAGCCCTGTCCCCTCAGTGTGACCATATTTGGAGGTAGGGCTTTTAGGAGGAAATGGAGGCTAAGTGAGGTCATAGGAAGAGGTCCCCAACCTGATAAAATTGGTAGCCTTATAAGAATAGGAAAAGAGAGATCATTCTCTCTCCCTTATGTGAGGACAAGATGAGAAGGCAGTCACCTATAAGTCAGGAAGAATGTTTTCACCAGAAATCAGCCCTCAATTCACAATCAGAATTGTGAGAAAATAAATTTCTGTTGTTTAAACCTACCCAGTCTGTAGCATTTTGCTATATGAAATATATGAAAAAGAAATGTATGAAATGAATGAAAATGAATGTATGAAAGAGAAAGCTAATAGAAGGTGTAGGCAAATTTGGAAATTTAATGGAAATCCACACTTAATCTAGGCCATCTAAGAACTATACGGTCAGTGGAGGAGTATTAAAGAAGGGTAATGAAGAATAAATATAATTGCTAGTAAAGAAAAGCAAGGAAAAAAAAAAAGAAAAGCAAGGAAACTCTCCTGTGTTGATTTGATTCATAAGCCAAAGGGAAAAAAATCTTTCTAGAGACTACGAATACAAGTCAATCTTCATATAGATTTTTCAACCCAAATTGTAGCTACTTTGTAGTACAAAACACCTCTGAAGATAATTTAGTTTGAAATCGCCCTGAGTCATAGGGAACTAAAAACAACTAGCAGAATCATATCCAAATCCTCTCAGAAAAAATAAAACTTCAATCCATGCCACTAAGTACTCCTACAGAAAAAGTTCCAAGGAAAATGTACTTTAAGTAAAAGATTAAAAAAAACACAAGGAAACAAAGTATCAAGGATGAAAGTCAACACAAAAAGTAGGTAGAAGAATCGGAGCTATAACAACTTCATATATTGATTGGAACTATTCAATATTTATATAAAATAAGAATGTTTAATATTTTTGCCAAAATTAAAAAAAGAGGCTTAAATATGAACTAGGGATAAGAAAACTGGGGTAAAAATGACCAAGCATATTTGGAAAAAAAACAAAAATAACTCACAGAAATGGAAAATATAATTACTAAAATTAAACTTTCAATGACTGGTTAAAAGTCACATTATACACAACTGAGGAAATAATTAGTGGACTAGATGACAGAGCCAGAAACTTCCAAAATATGACCCAGAGAGGCAAAAAAATAAATACAAAAGGAAAAAATATGAGGGATTGTGTACACAGAATATATACTGAAAGATCTAACATATGGATAATCAAAGTTCCCCAGAGAAAAAACAGAAAGGAAAAGATGCAATTTATATAATAGCTGAGCATTTTTGAGAACTGTGGAGGAGTCAGCCAATATATTTTTGGTAGAACTATAAATTTTGGCATGCATTTGATATAACCTAATAAAGTTAAAAGTAATTATTCCTTACAACTCACTAACTTTCTCCAATGGTGTATACCTTAACAAGTTCTTGCACATGTATGCTGGGAGACCTGTAGATAGACTACTGCTCATGAGGGGGGTTGTTCATAATTATGTGGGATATATATTCACACAACAGAATACCATGGAACAAGAAAAATAAATGTATCACCAGTGATTAATCTTGAAACATTAGAAAGCAACTCAAAAGAATACATACCATATTATTCCATTTTGTAAAATGCAAAACCACAATCTTTATAGATATCTGTATACATGATGGTCCCACAGAGAGACAATGCTCTATTATTATGGTATGTCTACCCAATATTTGTTCCATAAACATATACACACACTCACTACACACCGTGTACTATATACCCACAGAGAATTATTCAAAAGCTTGAGAACATACTATGTATACATAGAGTAAAAAAATATATATATATAAACACAATATGTAATATATATGTATGTATGTATATGTATTTGTATGTGTGTGTATACACATACACACACTTTTATAATCTGCTTGGTTGGGCACCTGGGTGGCTCAGTTGGTTAATTAACTGCTTCGGCTCAGGTCATGATCTTGGAGTCCCGGGATCAAGTCCCGCATAAGTCTTCCAGCTTCATGGGGAGTCTGCTTCTCCCTCTGACCTTCTACCTTCTCATGCTCTCTCTTACTGTCACTCTTTCAAATAAATAAAATCTTTAAAAAAAATAATAATCTGCTTGCTTCCCTTAGAATAAACTATAAACAGTTTCTCATGTCAAAAAAGTCTATGAATGGTTTTATTGTCCACAAAATCTAGCATATGGATGTAACAAACTTAATTGATCCTCTACTATTGAACATTTAATTGATTCAAACATTCTTTCATAATAAGTAGTATTGCAATAATGCATACCTTACCCCTAAATCTTTATATCACCATTTATTTCAATATATATTGAAATAGCAGAGGGGCGCCTGGGTGGCTTAGTGGGTTGGGCCCCTGCCTTCAGCTCGCGTCATGGTCTCAGGGACCTGGGATCGGGCCCCGCATCGGGCTCTCTGCTCAGCCGGGAGCCTGCTTCCCCCCCTCTCTCTGCCTGCTGCTCTGCCTACTTGTGATCTCTCTTTCTGTCAAATTAATAAATAAAATCTTAAAAAAAAAAGAAATAGCAGAATGGCTTGCTGAATGGTTACTATACTATAACTGCCACCAGAGAGATAAAGGTAATCACATCTCTACTAGCCTTTCTAGATACTAAAACTCTATTTAATGTTCTACCCATTTGATAAGTGGAAAATGGTATTGAGTTGTCTTAATGTATTCTCCTTTTCTTTCTAGTGAGATTGAAACTTTTCAGGTCTGTATGGGTCTTTCCTATTAGTTATTTTGTAAAGAGCTTGTATATTTGTTTTGTCTATCTATGTATGTGACTTTTATATTTATCTTCTCTACTTTTCTTCTGGAAAGACTGCTTTTCAAAAAAAATCTGTGAAATCTGGGTGTGTATGTGTGCAGTTGCTAAAACTATTGTGCAACAGACTATTTTTTCCAGCATTGTGTTTGGCCAGGCCTCCATGCCAGGAAGATCATGGAATTGTCACTCCTCTTATTGGTGCTGCTATCTCTCCAGGGGCTCTCAACACTTGCTAAGCTATTCCATATACCCCAGGGCCACTAAGCCCAGATGCTTTCTCCTGTTGTAGGTCAGGGGTTGCCAGACTGCAAAAGGTGAGCCAAATCTTGCCTGTCACCTATTTTTGTAAGACCTGCAAATATTTTAAGAAATTTTGTATGACCTAAGGAAACATTTTTATTTTATTTTTTGACAAGATTTATTTATTTATTTAGTTAGTTAGTTATTTGCGATAGAGAGAGAGAGAGAGAGAGAGAGACAGAGAGTGCGTGAGCATGCAGGAGGAGAGGGGCAGAGGGAGAGAGAAACTTTAGCGGACTCTCCATTGAGCATGGAGCCCAACATGTGGCTCTAGGACCCTGAGATCGTGACCTGAGTGGAAACCAAGAATCTGTGCCACCCAGGCACTCCTAAGAGAACACTTTAAATGCTTGGGGGAAAAAAACCAAAAGGAGAATATTTCATGACATGAAAATTATATGTAATTCAAATCTCATATCCATAAATAAAATGTTATTGGAACACAGCTATACACATTCATTTGCATATCAGCTATGGCTGCTTTCTGCTACAAGGGCAAAGGTAAGTTGTTGGTTCAGAGACCACATAGTCAGCAAAGCCTACCATTTTTATCTGGCCCTTTACAGAAAAAGTTTGCTGGCTGTTATTGTAAAATCATAGCTTTGAAATGCATTTCATACTCTAACTTGTCTATTCCCCACTGATATTTCTCACCTAAGTTGGGCTGTTACTGGGACTTTGTCAGAATCTCTTTTCCTTACTGTAATGTTCAACATCTTGATCAGGGAGGATGAATTTGAGCATGTCTTCTTTTTTTTTTTTTTAAGATTTTATTTATTTATTTGTCATAGAGAGTGAGCACAGGCAGACAGAGTGGCAGGCAGAGGCAGAGGGAGAAGCAGGCTCCCCGCTGAACAAGGAGCCCGATGCGGGACTCAATCCCAGGACGCCGGGATCATGACCTGAGCTGAAGGCAGCCGCTTAACCAACTGAGCCACCCAGGCATCCCGAGCATGTCTTCTTTTAATCCAACTCCAGAAATCCCTTGAGATATTTAGAATATGAAAAGCATCCTCCTTTATTTTGACTTTAATGCACATTTTCAATTTCTCTGACTATTTTAATAGTGGTTTGGGAGAAATAAATCTTTACTCAAATTACCTTCTTAGTCCAACTCATGGACTTTGAATGAGGTTATAACCAGAGTTCACACCCCACAGGATTGACATGGATCCCCTCCCATCCCATGATAATCACTATTGTTTGAGAATTTGTTTGGGAATGGAAAACAATTTAGGAATCAATAATTTAAAATTTAAGTGAAAAAAATTTATAGTTGATAGCCTATTTTTTCCCCAAGTTGATCTCACTATTTCACAAGGGAGAAAGAAAAACATTTTAAAATCACTGGCTAGTAATTGTTTTCATTTCATTGTTAAATCCAATGATCAGCCTAAGTAAAAAAGAAACATTATGTTCTTGGTCCATGGCACTGACTTCCCACTGACTTCAGTAAAATGCAAGTTCTATAGATAGAGTAGTTGGTACAAGGCAGAACCAGATCAAGGATCATGCCAGACTTAGGCTACCTGGCTTAACAATCTATAAGGAACACTCAAACAAGAATAAGAAAGAAGCAAGATTGAGAAAAGTGAATCAAAAAGGGTTCATCTCAAAGAAAGGACTAAATGTACCCTAAGGGAATAATTTGATAAGCCATCTGGATCATTCTTGAGTAACAAAATATGGTTACTAAACTTTCTTCTAAGCATAGTGGGTCCAGTTTGCATCTGGGCTATTGTTTTCCTAAGAGTTAGGAGAATGAATAGCTATAATACTCTTTCTCACCTTTCTCCCTTGCAGCTTTAAAGAGATGTCTTTAAAATAGATGCTTATATCTATTTGAGTGGGCAACAACTGTTGACTCACACACCATTCCAGTCTAGGGAAAGGAGATCTCCATACAAGTCTACTGAATTGTGTGTCAGGGGCTTTAACAATGGGGAAAGGATTTGATGTACTACTGTACCCCATAAGACCATCATACAAAATACTTAAAAGGTAGGGGCGCCTGGGTAGCTCAGTGGGTTAAAGCCTCTGCCTTCGGTTCAGGTCATGATCCCAGAGTCCTGGGATCGAGCTCCGCATTGGGCTCTCTGCTCAGCAAGGAGCCTGCTTCCTCCTCTCTCTCTGCCTGTTTCTCTGCCTACTTTCAATCTCTGACTGTCAGATAAATAAATTTTAAAAAATCTAAAAAAAAAAAAATACTTAAAAGGTAATATTGCTCCTGAGGAATATTTAACAGTGTTACATGAGAAGAATCATGACATGGCCCAATGGGAAATCAATTTTCATTTTCACCCCTTTCTGCAAAATCAATACCTTTAATAGCAAGGAGATCATTGGCAGGAAGGAAGTTACCTGCCAGGCAGATATACATTTAGAGAGACAGACAAAAAATGGATTCCTGGAGGTAATATGTAAATCACGAACCCAGCATTTTGAAAAACATGTGGAAGTGAAATTAAAGACGAGACTTAAAGTCAATAAAGTGCTGCTACAGGGAGTAGAAACTGTCACCATGTATGTGTATGTGTGTTCATAGATATAT
Organism: Taxidea taxus jeffersonii; assembly: GCA_003697995.1. Taxonomy (NCBI): domain Eukaryota; kingdom Metazoa; phylum Chordata; class Mammalia; order Carnivora; family Mustelidae; genus Taxidea; species Taxidea taxus. Next base: position 19,804 of record ML099969.1, on the reverse strand, counting down.
ACATAGATAGAGAAAGATAAGGAGATACAGATATAGATATAATTATTTCATAATAAACTAAAAACTAGCAAGATCTATAGATACACAGAAGAGAATGAGGATCACAAAAACAAGAACCCCACAAAAAAATAGCATCCATATTGGACTGGAACGAGGGCTATCTGATTTTTTAGTCAAACTGGTTAATCCTAATCAATTAAGTGTGCAGAAAAACAGAAATTGATTTCAGAATTCCACTGAAAAGAAACAGAGATCTGAGAAAAAAAGAGGTGGAGGCATTTAGAGTAAGAGATATATCTTTAGATTTGAGTTCATTGGTGGTACATTTTTTAAAAGTTTCATTCAAGTTTGATTAGTTATCTTTTAAAAAATATTTTCATTATCCTCATTATGTCCTCAGTTGAAAGATTCTGTAGAAAACAAATGTCATTTGTAGGGTATTATTTAAACAAAGCTTGGTACATCTAAAGTCTAGATTCTCAATGTTTTGATGCTAGATCCTTTTTATGTGATTTCTGAGTGGACATGTCACGTGTTTTACTGTGATATTATTGAGATATTATTGAGATTGTATGTCCAAAATAATCACTACATACTTGGGGGGAAAAACAGCTTTTAAAAAAATGTTTTTTGGGCGCCTGGGTTGCTCCATGGGTTAAGCCTCTGCCTTCGGCTCAGGTCATGATCTCAGGGTCCTGGGATCGAGTCCCACCTCGGGCTCTCTGCTCAGCAGGGAGCCTGCTTCCCCCCCCCCCGCCTCTGCCTGCCTCTCTGCCTACTTGTGATCTCTCTCTGTGTGTCAAATAAATAAATAAATAATCTTTAAAAAAGTGTTTTTTTCTCTTATGACTTAACACTTTGACTCTATTTAATATTCCATTATCATTTTCTACCTACCTCCATGTTTTGCTCCAAAATCAGTTTCCACATTTCCACAGGTTCTAATGGAGTGATACCTTTGTTAGTACTAAGATTATCACATGAGCCAACTGGACTATGAAAATCTGGGTTATCTTGATTGCAGAAATATTTAGATCTTACTTCATATCTACAAAACTTTCTGACATGCTAATATTTGGATAGCTTCTCATGACAGACCATGAAGACCCAACTCCATGAAGACATCAGACTCTGATATTTACAAGTTAGGGAACCCTAGCAAAGTTACTTGACATCTTGAATCTCAGTTTCACCATCTGTAACGTACCTAGCTCAAAGGATGATCATGACGATTAAACTAGATCTTCTCTGTGTGATACCTACCACATGCCCACCTGTTCACTGATATTTTCTTGCTAACTCACTCCCTAAAAAGACTGCTTCTTCGAATCCCTGAAACAGGGTCCTGACATGAAAGAATGAATTGCCTGACAAGGTCAAGTTCCTTCTGGCTCTTATGACCTGTTTTCTGAAATCTCACATGGAGCCTTGAGAATTTGCTCAAATAAATAAGTCCCATTTATTATGGATGAGTGACAGGATAATGTTGATCATCTACCTTTTCCTCTCTTCTAAGACCATGGTCTCCAGGAGAGAGGCTGCATCTTATTCTTTTCTATGTATCGAGCAAGTGGCTGCTGCACAATGAGTATTTACTGACTAAGTAAGAGCCATTTTCACCTTATTAATGGAAGTTCCATGGCTGTTGATGTCTACTGGGCCTAGCATGCATTCTCTATGCCCCTTGAAACACTAAATATTAAATTACTGACCTACTCTCTCAGAGACTAGTGCTAGAGCCAGATTAGTTTTCTAAAATTCATCCAGCTCTTTCTGTGGCCAATTCTACCCTCTTTCCTCTTCTCATTGACCCCATGTTGCTAAAGCCACACATATATTTAAACTGAGTTTATTTTCCTTTTTTTAAGACTTTATTTATTTATTTGAGAGAGAGAGCAAGCACGAGCAAGGGAAGGGGCAGAGAGAGGAAGAAGCAGACTCCCCACTGAGAAGGGACCCCAATGCGGGGCTCCATCCCAGGACCCTGAGATCACGATCTGAGCTGAAGGCAGAAACTTAACTGACTGAGCCACCAAGGTGCCACTAAACTGAATTTATTTTAATGGCATCTCACTTACACTCTTCACCATCCTTACCATGTAACTTAGGTATTTCTGTATGTATCCCACCCCAGTATTAAGTAGAAAGTTCTTTGAGATTATGATTGGGCCCTCATTTAAAGCAGTTCTTCAATAAGTAATTAGTGGATTTTGACAATAATTTGGCTTGGGGCCCTCAGAGATATTATTCTCTCAGAAGTCATTGATAGATTAGTTCTGAAGTTAGAATTGATTTAGGAGGATTTAGACCATATGTGGACAGATGGGAGAGAAGGAGGATTTTAAGGGAAATTTCACAAGCAAAAGAGGAGTATTTGTACAAGATGTTAAGAAGAAAGAAAAGAAAAGAAAACATATTTCTGAGGTCAAATAAAACTGGGTCAAACAAAATTAAATAAATTATTTATTGCAGGACACCTCAAATCCTATCAAATGTCAAATCCTGTGCTATACTGGATTGTGAAATATGCAAAGTTTCCTAACATGATTGACCATGAAAGCTTTTTTGTTTTTGTTCTTTGGGTTTTGTTTTTTGTTTTTTTCCTGGAGATTCTAGAAGGATTAGTGGAAAATGCTGCTGTGGGTATGTGTCCTGCTCGTGATGGCTTCCTGTTGTCTGTTGGGGACAAGTCTTGAAAGACTAATTAATTCCTTCTGAATGAAATCTTGTAATATCTCCCTTGACCCTTTGTCCTCTCAATTCGCCAAGCATTTTTTTATAGCTAATTAAACCTTAGGCAAAGTCACTGCTCTAGAGTCTTTCCTTCACTTTATCTGGGTCAGAACCTCACCCCAGACTCAAGGTCTGACATATGGGGGCAGTCAGTACTACTAAAAACATCACAGTTGCCATTATTCCCCTCCTTCATCAAGAGGCTTTGTAACTTTTTCTCAATCTAGCCTTCCACCTTTAACCTCAACAGAATAATACATTTCTGGCATTTTACCTGAAGGGTTACAGAGATGTTTTCATTTCCTCTGATTCGTTTATTCAACAAGTATTTATTGAATGCCTACTATATGCCGGGCACTGTCTTAGGTGTTAGAGATAAATCAATGATCAAACACTGCTTTGGTACAGCTGACACTCTAGCTGAAGAATGGAGACAGGCAATAAAAATAAACCTTGTAAGTAAGCAAATAAGTAGTTAAGTAGGTCATCAAGCATATGTACTGTGGGAGAAACAAACCAGATAGTATATGGTAGGATGTTGGTTAAAACTGTAAATAAGGGGGCGCCTGGGTGGCTCAGTGGGTTAAAGCCTCTGCCTTCAGCTCGGGTCATGATCTCAGGGTCCTGGGATCGAGCCCCTCATCGGGCTCTCTGCTTGGCAGGGAGCCTGCTTCCTCCTCCTCTCTCTCTGCCTGCCTCTCTGTCCACTTGTGATTTCTGTCTGTCAAATAAATAAATAAAATATAAAAAAAAAAAAACGTAAATAAGGTGGTCTCCTTGAGAAGATGGCATTTCAGGAAACTAAGAAGTTGACAGGTGTAAACCAGAATGAGACACAGGGGCCATTCCTTTACTGGAGAGATAGAAATATAATTTTAATATATTTTGGCAAGTGATGGAGCAAAGTTCAGGATGCCATGGGAATATGCGTCAGAGGAAAAATTTCTAATCTAGATATTCTGGGATGGCCTTTTGGAAGCTGTAATTCCTGACGTGATTTTTAAAGGTGAACGAACATGAACACAAAGCTTGTCTTCTTTATTCCTGATAAACTGTCACCTAGATGATGAAGTGATAGCTAGATGAGTAAACCACTTTGGGAGTGTGATTTTAGGCAGAACTGTTCTAAATGTGACCCCCCTCGTACAACAGTGAGAGAGGACTATCACCACTTACTGCCTCAGATCTTCCATTTTTCCCGTCTGATATCCAGAGTGAAGCAAAACAAAGCATTTGAAAGTGCCTGAGAAACATAATAGAGACATGATAGAAGCCTCAATCTTGTGGGTCGGCTTATAAGGTGATCTCAAGTGACATTTAATTTGTGGATCTAATATTTTGCATGCTGTCCTTTCCCAGGGGAGCTGCCATTGGAAAAAAAAGCTGCCTAGTCAGAAGGAAAGGGAGAGAGAGCCAGACGTGGAATGTCTGCAGGCGGGCCTGTAAAAGGGAGCAAGGGAGGAAGCAAATCTAGTAGTTTTCCATGTAGGTGGCCAACTCCTTGGCCTCAGCGCGTTACCAGTCCTGAGGCTGAAGCTAAATGCTTTGTCAGTGTCTGCCCCTTGTGAAAGAACCACCATGGTGGCCACAGTGCCCACAGGCTTTGCTGAAAGCCATCTGTCTCAGTGAAAAGAAAGGGCTGTGTCAGACCACGTTGAGCCCAGCAATGCTCTGAGTGTCAGTCCAAACCTGGGAGCTCTGTTTTGCAGTCTGGAGGCTCCTCTTGTACTGAAAGCCTAACCTTCAATTTGAAAATGTTCTCAAAGCTTTCCTCAAAATGAAAATATTTGTTCAAATCCTCAGAATGCAATAAGAAAATATCCTTCTAGCAAAAGCAATGACTTAGCATTTTGGGGTTGGCACAAAAGTAGGAAAACATAGCACAGGGAATCACAGCCCGGCTGGCTATTGGCTAGGTTTTGCTTCTAAGGATTAAATCGCCTTATGAACTTGGCTCAATTTCCTTCTTGATGGTTCTTGGATAGTATTCCTTAGACCTAATATTTTTATGTGCCCTCATTTACTTGAAGTATCTTACAGAGACTCACAATATCAGAAAACAAAGAGTAACTTCCATAACCCCTTTACTTTTGAGATAGGGAAACTGAGGTCTGGAGAAGTTTTATGACATATATCTAAGGCCACGTAACTAGTGCCGTAGCTGGGAACAAACCCCAGTCTCTCCACTCTTTCAACTATCGCAGATCACCTCCTCCTCCTCCTGGAAATCAGTTTTCTCTTATTCCCCTTTCATTCTTCAGTCACATGATGAAATTTGCATTCATGCTAGTAATGCTCTTGGCTCAAACTCCAGGAAAACTATTCTCCAGTGTGTACTCTTTAGGGAAACAACATATGCATGAGACACTAGGTGGTCTGGAAGAGGAACTGTAAATGATGACACTTCTTCCAAGTTCTCAGCCTTACAGAGCACTAAAGCCAGCCTGCTTAACCTGTTTCCATATTTGCAAAATAAGGACGATCTGTTTCCATTTAGTGGTTACTGTGTGAAGGATTTGAAATCAATGATGGGGTGAGTGGCTTTGGGAGCTGGGGAAAAAGAGAAGTGTGTGCCCCCTCCCTGTTTTGCTGTTAGTAGGAATAATTATGCTATACTCTACTAGACCCTTCCCCACATTAAAACCCCACTTCCCTCCCTTCCTTGTGCAGTTAAGCCCACTCCTGCTTATACAACATGAAGAAGCCATCTTATTTCCAAACCAGGTCCCTGCATTGTGCAATGTTCTGTATGCCACTTAATACTGCCATTCAACAGGGCGCCTGGGTGGCTCAGTGACCTCGGCTCAGGTCATGATCTCAGGGTCCTGGGATGGAGCCCCGCATCGAGCTCTCCACTCAGCGGGGAGCCTGCTTCCCCCCTCTCTCTCTGTCTGCCTCTCTGCCTACTTGTGATCTCTCTCTGTCAAATAAATAAATAAAATCTT
>ML099969.1:0-13726 GCA_003697995.1 Taxidea taxus jeffersonii | reverse complement strand
AAAAAAAAATACTGCCATTCAACAGACATCTGCATACTGGAGGACTGTGTGATGTGCTGAGGTCACAAATGGTTTCTTATTCAACATTTATTCAACCAAGGCTGGATTGAGTCAGTGTCTGCCACATAAGGATTTCTGTGTGAGGTGCTGAGAATACAAAGTTAGTTAAAATTGAAACATGACCTCAAGAAGCATATCTCTAGGGGAAGATGAAAAGATGAACAAATAATATTTAAATAAACTGAATTTATGTCAATAATTACATTGTCATATTTTCCTCTAATAAAACATATGCATGTTATCTAACATTATCTAACATTTCTCCAGAGCATATGAGCATCAAATGCCATATTTCCAAAGCAAAGGGAAGGAAGCTATGATATTAGCCTAGATGGTATTATCCTCATTCTCTTCCTACAATTTCTACAACACTGTGGATGAAGAACCACTGCTTTTTGAGCTGCTGCTAACACTCGAGCCTAGTTCCTAACCCTGCAGTCCTCCTAGCATCTGAAGTTCTGCAATGTCATCTTGCTATTTTATCCACTTTACAGATGGAACTTTCATGACCTCTGAAACATCCCCTCTGAGCTTGGAAGGACATAGTATCTATAGTATCTGTCACCATGAACTATGGATACCATGTTCCACCTGCCAGGGAGGGTCCTTTTAACTTCCTCCATGCTCTTTGCAGTCAACAAGGCTAGGCAGAACTGGATTCTAGGATACGAGGTAGCCTCCAAAGAGGCGTGGATGTGGGTGATGGTAGCAGGAGTGTACTTTAGGAATACTGACAGTTCCCTTTAGGATTCAGAATTTTTCCTTCCCCATGCAAATGTTAAAGCAGTAACAGGAAAAGGGAAATAGGAAAGAAGATGTGGGCAACTACATCTGGTGTTGTGCATTTCATAACTGTGCAGTAAAGAACTTCTAATCCTATAGACTTGCTTTTAATAGAAACCAGATACCTTTAAGGTTTTATCTGTGAGGACATCTTCCAGCATCATAAGAAAATCTCCTACATAACAAGAGACAGGGAGGCAGTAGACTCAGAGCAAAGGACTGGTGTTAGCCACAACAAAATGGCTTTAAGACTTAGAAGTCTGGATTTTCAAAAGCCAAGTGGGAGCATTTATGAAGGCATGAGAAGGATAACAGCAGGACAGACAGCAAGAGCATTCAGCATGAATGTGTGCGAATGTCTCCAAAGCCAGACGGTGTGAGAATAGAGCCAGAGATCACATGGTCGAAAAAACCTAGTCCGTACTGTTTTGTTAAGAGGTTGAAATTCCCTAGGCAGACACTACAAGGTAGCTGGGTAGTTTGTTGTTTTCCATGCCATGTAAATGTGACCCTAGAACCAAAATAAATTTTCAGCTTTAAGTTTAGACACATCCTTGTAGAACAAGAGTCAAACAGGAAACCATGACTCTTAAACTCTCTTAGTTTTGGCACTTCCGGAAGCAGACCTCCAGATAAGGATTTGAGTACAAAGGTTTGTTTGGGCTGTGCGAACAACAATGGTAGATAGATAAACAGAGAAGAAAAATAGGGTTGGGGAGGTCAATAAAGGTGTATTATTTTGGTCAATAAAGGTGTATTTTATTATGGCCACTTTATTATGGTCAATAAAGGTGTATGGTTAAGACAGCTACCACACCAGAGAACTGAGGTTTAACCTCCTGGCACTTCCAGCCTGCTTTGCTGGACCGGGTGGTCTGCTGTCATTCCAAAAATACAGAGATGCAAAACTGGCATCTGGGAGTCTGCTGAGTTGCACTAAATGATACAAGGGGTGTGGGGTTGGGGGGACCAAGACCATCAGCTGTACTTCCAGCCAAGAGGTTTAGGGGGCTGGCTAGTCCCCCCTAGTAGAAGGGAGGGGCTTCTCTTGTGTCATAGTCATCTGTCCCAGTGGTGAAGCCCACAGGACCCAGAAGAAATACTGATTCCCCTTTGAGACAGATTTAGGTCTTTAAATGAATGAACTCTCTTCAGACTCAAGCAACTTCAACAATAATTGCAAGCATGTATTAGGGAAGTTAATGCATTTGGACTACAAAGATTTCTCTTAAAAGCTTAGGAATTCCACCCCCAGGGCTTGGGCTGACCTGGCTAACCACAGCACAGTCAAGTGTGGCATAGATGGGCATGAGTTAGAATTCTGACACAATTATAGAATCTGTGGCATAGATGGGCATGAGTTAGAATTCTGATACAATTACAGGGATCCAGATTCTCTGAGCCTCAATTTCCTCCTTGTCAAGTGGTAGTTTGGCCAGTTATATTTAAGGATTAGGGGAAAATTCTGAAAATCTGCATTATGGTTTGTGACAACTTGCAGGAATGCCACAAATGTAAATCACAGAAACATAAGCACCTTCGGATCCCCTCAGATCTCTCCCAGGTGCTGAGCCCCACCCTGTTTAGGGCTCCTTATACATGCCTTACTTATACAAACAACCTTACCCAAACCTTACTGATCTAGGCTGGGCAGACCTGAGGCACAGTCTGGAACCCTCTGCTCTCATGCAGGGAATTTCTGATGGCCTCTGACAGAGCTCTGACAGGAAATTGCCTCAAATGAAACTTTCTGTAGGGAAAAAAAGGAAAGCTGCTTTGGACCCACAAAGACCTGGCTTTGTTACTTTCTATTTTGTTCTCTATTCAACAAATGTTTATTCAGTATCTATCTATTTTTTTTCCAAATCACTATATTGGGTGCCACGTGACCTCAGGAAAATCCAGGAATTCTGCCAGAAACAAGGCATTTGGGGATAGAGAAGGAGAAAACACAGGGCTTGACCCTTTTTGGAATACAGGAAAAGCTCTCCTCTCCCAACCCCTAACCCAAGCCCACCTACCTAACAGCCTGGCAAAAGGGGGCTAGAAAGGCATGATCACCCTAAAGAGGTTTGCAGAGTTAGAAAAAAGATGCCTGGAGTTGCCACTGAATCACAGCCCTCTGAGATTTAAAAGAGCACAAATACTAATTCTAAAGCCTACTAGTGAGAGATGAGGGCTATTGATAGAGTAACACACCTCCCTTTCACTGATTCCTGGAGGCTATCTCTAGCTCTCTAAAGACAGTGTATCTGACACCTGCAGTTAAATGGACGGGAATTACCAAGAATTGGAATGTGGGCAGAATGGTGATAGGGAATGAGAGTTTTCTACTTGTTTCAATCAAGATAGCATGGATGGCTAAAGGGAAAAGCTGGAGGACATGCTGGCTATTTTCCCTCTGCCCTTCCGGACCCACACTTCTTCCATTTTGGCTCTGCCCTGGAAGGTGGACCTGAATAGGCACCATCAGTATGTTTCCTTACGGGTTGTCAGGGGATGGTTCCACCCTTCACCAAAGACCACACCTTCTGCAGGGGACCCTTTCCATGCAGCTAGGCTTCCTGTTCTCTCCTTCAGGCCCTTGGAGGGCGTAGCTCTCAGCTGGTGATGTCTTAGAGCACTGAATAAATTCTGAGCACATGATTGTAAATAACCTGTTTATTAAATTTTCCTCAATTGTCCCATCTGGGTGTATGCCATCTGCTGCCTTCTAAGATCCTAACTGAGAGAGATCTCTGTATTTAGCAACATGAATCCTATGATGATGACCTTTTCCATTTGTTAAGCCATTTTCAGCATAACTGCTTTAGTAACGTGTCTTTATGTGTGGAAGAGCAAACAGGAAACAATTTTATTCTTATTCTAACACTTATCAATGATATTCTATTAAATTCCCCTTTAGGTCAGGATACAAGCTCCCTGTAGTGCACTTCAATAAGATCCTGGAACTTTGTTTTTAATTACTATTTTTTATTATGTTATGTTATGCTACTCACCATACAGACCCTGAAACTTTTAGTTACTCACAGTTACTAAGAAAACCTCATTACATTTTAAAGATAGTGCTATTCATTTTACTTATTTATTTATTTATTTATTATTTCTAAATATTTTATTCATCTTTTGACAGAGAGAGAGAGCGAGCGAGCGAGCACCAGCAGGGGGAGTGGCAGGAGAGAGAGAGGGAGAAGCAGGCTCCCCACTGAACAGAGAGCCAGACTTGGGGCTCAATCCCAGGACCCTGGGATCACAACTTGAGTCGAAGGCAGACGCTTAACTGAAAGCCACCCAGGTGCCCCAGTGCTATGCATTTTAAAACCTTAGTTGCAATCCTTCCTTCTCCCTTCCCCACTCCCACTGCAGGTTTGGCTCATGACTCTGGACCTAGAGGACAGGGGTCAAGGTCAGCTTTTACATTATCCTCTCACTCTCCTTTGTCCCTATGCTTCCCCTCTGAGATTGGGTGGAGGAGGTGGAGGAAGTGGGAAGGAACACACTGTCCCCTCTTCAGCCACTGTCCTAGAGGAGGTCACTGGATTCTCTAGGCTGGATTGTGGTATGTCTCTAATGCTGACTGGCCATTAGTTTCCTCTTGGTAGGGAGAATGCACTCCAATAATCATACTGACTTGAAATTACTCCTTTGCACTGGATTTCTTTTCCTCCTATTCAGTACTCCATCAAGGACATCCCAGCCCCACTTTCTTGCTTGGGATATCCTGCTGCCTAAGTATTCTGCCTCAGGAATGCCGGCAAAATAGCTCAAACCCAGTCACCACCTGATGAAAGGAAATTCACATGTTTTGGGGATTGCCCTTTGATATTCAGCTCCACCATCTTGCTCCCCCTCCGTTTCCACACTCTGACATTCAGCAACAGCCATTCTGCTGAGTCATTTGCTAAGTACCTCCGAGATGAGCAGTCCCCAGCTTAGGGGAGAGACACTACCTCTGTGTCCTCAATCTTTATGGGCACTTTTCTTGGGTCCTTTTCCCTGTGCTTTAGGAAGAGAAAACACTTGAGAGCTGAAAGGAAAAACTAGCACTTTCCTAAAGTGTGAATTCTTTCCCCCCAGTCTTCCTCTATTATGAGGTTGGGAAGGAGGTGATAGTGTTCTTAGCAAGCCCTCTTGAGAGGACACTGTCTCCCGAATTTGATACTTTTCCCTGTTCAAAATGTAAACATGGGATACTTAAAGCACTTTGTTTTCATCTTAAATCTTAGTGGTAATTCTGTGAAAGTCATGAAAAGACTCATTCTGTACCTAACACTCACTCTATCAAAGAAAGATGTGCAATCCACACCTATTACCTCATTTGATTCTCAAAATAACTCTGTAAATTTGTAGGGATAATGTGAACCTAATTAATAGAAAAGGAAACTAAGGTTTAAAGAAGATAAGTGACTTGCATAAAAAATTAGTGCTAGAGGGGGCACCTGGGTGGCTCAGTCGGTTAAGTGTTTTCCTTCGGCTTGGGTCGTGATCCCAGAGTCCTGGGATTGAGCCCTGCACAGGGCTCCCTGCTCAGCAGGGAGCCTGCATCTCCCTCTCTTGTTCCCCCTGCTGTGTTCCCTCTCGAGCTGTCTCTCTCTCTCTCTCTCTCTCTCTCTCTCTATATATATATATATATATATCAAATAAAGAAATAAAATCTTTAAAAAAAATTACTGCTAGAAGTCAATCTGATCCAGGATTTGATCATGGATACCCAGTGTCTTACCTCTCACTGTCCAGTAATTTCTCTGTTAGATCAGACAGTGAGTTCCTGGAGGGCCAAGACCTTATCTTGTTTATTTATGCATTCTTCTACACCCGACAAAGATAATGTATGTTCTGCAGATATTAACCAAATGGAAGAGCAAATAGAGAAACTTATTTCTAGACTTTCCACTGGGTCCCAGAATCCCAGACCCAAAAGAGTCATTAAAAATTCTCTAATCAACTCTCCATCTGGTGGTTAAACCTCATCTATGAGCCTGCTTTTCTCCTCAGTATAGCTCTCCAGTCTTTCAAAACCTATGATCATAAGCTCCGAGCATTCTCTTCTCCCAGCCAAATACCTTCAGATAATATGACAATTCCGAAGAGATATGGCCTTGACTCTTTCATGGGCTGGAACTCAGTCATCAACAACAGCAACATAACTTCTCAGGCACTGTGTCAATTCCTTTATTCCACTCTCTTATTTAATCTTCACAAGAAACCAATGCAGGAGATGGTAGGATTCTTATCCCTACTTCGAGATGGGGAAACTGAGGCTTAGACTAGTTAAATTACTTTTCCAGAGTCGCACGGCCAGAAGATAATAGTGTCAAATTCGGATCCCAGGACTGTCTGATTGCAGAGTCTGAGGTTTCACACATGACAGCTCTCAAACACGATCCCTGCTTTGTGGTCTGACCAGGATAGTATACATTGGAGACATTGGCCCCCTCGCTCTACAATACTACACTTAAGTCTGCCTGCACCATCTAGGAAAACATTCTCATTTCTAACGAAAAACAGATTCTTGCTTCTCTGCACTGTCCTGAAAATGCAGCTTTGCGGCATTCTCCTCTTTCATGTGAGTTTCTCTTTCAGGTACACCCACTCTATGAAGCTCTTGGTTTTGAGAAACCAGCACACACATCTCTCACCAGTAAGATCTGATAAGGAGAGTGAAGTGCAAGCACTTTAAGGCAGTTGGCATGTCACTGACATCAGTAAAGGAAGGCTACTTACTGAGAAGATGATTCATGTTGTTTTGAATGAAATGGAAATAGATTTTTCTGTACCTTTGCCATCTCTCTCTGCCCTAATCCTGTGCCCACAAGATATTTTTCTAGAGGATCCTCTGAGATCTATAGACATTCTGACTGTAGTATCATTGATTTATTCAATTAGCAGAAGCTTCAGAAGTCATCCAGACTGATTCCCTCACTACATGGAGGGAGACACAGACACAGAGAGGGGCAATCACTCACCCAATGTCACACAGCAATTTACTAATAAGCAAACCTCTAGTCTTCAGTTTCCCAGGCTTGAATTCTTGTCACTCACTACTCTTCTCTCAACCAATAGATAAGAGATAAGAGTTAAGACTGGCTAGATGGAGGATAGGTGAGAAATACCACTTACTGACCACCTACTGTGTATGACAGTCATTATGCAATTAATCTTCATAGAGCATTTTAACTACATAGAAAACTGATATTATCTTCATTTTATAGATAAGGGACTTAAGGACAGAAATTTTAAGTCATTTATAATTTATAATATTATATATTATTATATATTTATATATTAATTATATATTATATAATTATATATAATAATTATAATTATATATAATTATTATATATGTTAATTATACATTATATATAATATTATAAATTTTATTATATAATTATATGTAATAAAATTTATAATATAATTTATAATATTTAACAAATATTAAGTCTATATGCATAGAGCAGGAAAGTGACAAAACCTACTTTTTAAAATTTAACATATATTATTTGTTTCAGGAGTACAGGTCTGTGAATCATCAGTTCTACACAATTCACAGCACTCACCATAGCACATACCCTCCCCAATGTCCATAACCCAGCCACTCTATCCCCCCCACCCCTCAGCAACCCTCAGTTTGTTTCCTGAGATTCATTTTTTTTTAAGATTTTATTTATTTATTTGAAGAGTGAGAGAGAGCATGAGTGGGGAGGTGGTTGGAGGGAGGAGACTCCCCATGGAGCGGGAGTCCGATGTGGGACTCGATCCTCGGACTCTGGCATCATGACCTGAACCAAAGGCAGTCATTTAACCAGCTGAGCCACTCAGGTGCCCTGTTTCCTGAGATTAAGAATCTGTTATGGTTTATCTCCCTCCCCGGTCCAATCTTGTTTCATTTTTTTCCCTCTCTTCCCTCCACGACTCCCCGCCCTGCCTCTCAAATTCCTCATATCAGAGAGATCATACCATAATTGTCCTTCTCTGATGGACTTATCAGAACCTACTTTTAAAACTGGATCTCCCTAGTTCCAAAGCTCTATCTGCTCCAGTAATGACATTTCTGTAGCTGAACCCTGGTCTTTCTCCTCTCCTCTCCCCTCCCTCTTCTCCTTTCCTCCTCAGTCTCTGTCTCAGTCTGTGTGTGTGTGTGTGTGTGTGTGTGTGTGTGTGTGTGTGTGTATGTCTCCCTCTTTTTCCGGGTCCCCCTTTCTCTCTCCCAGTAAATGGAACCACCATCTATACGGTGGCTCAAACAAGAAGTTCTCTCTCTTTCAAACCCCATGTCTTTGCTTGGCTAACACTCAGACTTCCGGTCTCAGCCTGAACTTTACTTGTGTAGGTTCACCTTCCATAACCTTCCACATCAGTTGAGCTCCTCCTTTTGTATACTCTCATGGAACCCTTTACTTAATCTTTAGTCTCACTCAACAAGCCTATGGCACATGTTCCATATCTGTCTTCCCCTGTGACCATGTGCTCTGTGAGGAGTGGAATGGGGACTTCCTAACAGACTCTAGTATCTCTGGCACTAAACCCCATGCCTGGCACATAACAAGAATTCAGTTACTATATGGTGAATGCATGAATTAATTAAAGGATTAACTCTCCAACAGAGAGGAGCAGAAGTGTGTGGAATCTGAGCATTTCTGCTATGGACAGTCTCTAAACACCTCATAGGCTGCTGAATGTGGAGAACTAGAGCCCAGGTAACAAGTGTGGTCTGTGTTGTGCTCTTTAATACCTCTTTGCTTTCCCAAATGAGTGATACCTTTGTAAACAACAGATGATGTGGAAGGAGTTTTTGGATTCACTAGCACTGGTTAACATGATGAATTCAATCATTGCATGCAACATATTGGCCACATTGTTTTCCTCCTTTCCCTTGCCAAATATTAAATGTGTGCTGGCTTAACTTCCTACTAATAGTCTTCCTTCAATGATAAATAACCACAGCCAGCACATGTGTCTGAGTGTTGGCAGCAATATTTATATATAAATACAACGTGCCTAGATGTAGCAATTACAAACAGAAGAGTACTTGAAGGGACTTTGGGAATCATTTAACAGAACCCTTTTACTTCCCAGATGTGAACACTGGGCTTCCAGGTCAAGAGGGCAGATAGAGTACATGCTAAAATTACCCCCTCCACAGTTTAAAATGAGAGAAATTCTGGATAAAGCATTCTTTAAAAAATATACAAACCAACTACAAAGCAAGGAAGGAAATCTCCCTATGCCAGAAATTTAGAGGGAACCCCAGTGGTTAATAGAAGCTGAAGCTGAATTGCCCCCAAGGGAATTAACCTAACACAAACCTCAGGAACTAAAATTTCAATGGTTATGTTGTAAAAATATTAGACCAAGACCCAGATCACTATAGGGATCTGAAGATAAGACCCCTGCTTGGACATAGAGTTGGGATAGGCTTTCTGTCCATGAAAGAGGACATGAAAATCTCCAATAAGTAGCAGTAGGCCAGAGCTAGAAGCAAGCCGACCTACTCTGGTTGAGGGTAGAACCACAGCATGAAATGGGAATTCTAAAATTGTGCCTTACCAGGAGAAGACCTGACTTATTACTGTAGAAAACCAAAATCCTAGAAATCAGAGAAACCAATTTACTATGTGAATTCTACAGTGTCTGCTCAAGGACCAGGATTAAAGCAACTTGTCGGCTTTGAATAGGAAACCAGATGCTACCTTGGGGAATTTAGGATTTTTCACAGCCTTGGAAGGATGTGGGGAATAAGATCAGGATGGCCACCACTAGTTTTCAGGATCTGGAAGTACAGGATAGTGGTCTGACTGCCCCCAGGGAGTCCAGTTGCCCAGAGTGGGAGAGTCTTTAGAGCAGGAGTCAGAACATTATAGCCTGTGGGCCAGACCTTGATCATAGCCCATTACTGTACTGGCAGCTAACTAAGAAAAAAAAATACACACATATATATATATATATACATATATATATATATAATATGCACATATTATATATAATGTATATATACACACACATATGTGTATATATCTTTATGTATACAGATAAAAGAGGTAAAAAGGAGGAAGAACTAGGTAAAAGAGAGCTTATATGGCCTAAGAAGTCTAAAATATTTATACCTGGCCCTTTGCAGCAGAAATGTGCTCAATTCCCACTCAGGAGACTAGACAGAATGCACTGGCTGCTCTTGCATTTTATAGCAGCAGCTATGGCTGGAGAGCAGCTTTGCCTCTTTCCAAATCTTGTGTAAATGTTCCTCATTATCAAAGCCTTCCGAAAGGATTCTGGGAAATGTAAGGATTCTCACACTTTACTATGAGGTACAGTAAAGAATTTCGAAAGGTCATGGGGTGCCTAGGTGGTTCGGTCAGATGAGAGGCTGACTCCTGGTTTCAGTTCAGGCCATGACCTTAGGGTCATGGAATGGAGCCCCTCATTGGGCTCTGCACTCAGCGGAGAGTCTGCTTGGGATTCTCTCTCTCCCTCTGCCCTTCCCCCTCTCTCACTCTCTCTTTCTCAAATACTATAAATAAATTAAAAAGAGTTTAGAAAGGTCAGCGATGGTGTTCAGGTGACAATCCAGATGGGAAAATCATACCCTAATGCAAGGTGGGAGAAAACCTACGTAAGATCATTTGCCAGAAGATGAACTCCCACACTTGGGATTTTAGCCAAAAGGCTGAGAAGCGCTGAAGATGAACCCCCAAAGTACAATTCCAAAACATAGATATAGATCAGTACATGGAAGAAGGATCACAAAACCTCCAAAATGGGAAAATTAAAATATGAGGACTAGAAGTACTATTGTGATATAAAAAGGAACGTAACAAACATGTTCTAAGTGTTCTAAGAATTAAAGGAAAGAATGACAATGGTTAAGAAAAAGGAAGATTTGTTTTTAAGTAGATATAAGCAAAAACAAAATAACCACCAAGATACCCACCCACATTCCTATCTCTGGGGCTTTGCTAAGGAAAAAATAAATCTATAATATAGGAGGAGATGTAAAAAGCATAAGAAAATTTAAAATTGGCAGACTTGGAAATATAAATAAGTATTGAGTATAATATGAATAAGAACAGCAATATTAACATGAAGGTTTAAGCTGGAAGCATAAAATTTGATCTTTTAAAATTTGATAACCATCTCATGGTGGTTGAAGTAGGGTGTTTGCAGAGAGGTGTTAAAGCATGCTCAGGTTCACATCTCTTTTGGAGCAGAATATAGACACTGATTAACATTACACTTTATTAGAGTATTAGAAATTTAGGCACCTATGTTCAAATCCTAAAGTTAACTATTAAGTGAATAGTTCTGCAAAATTTCTAAATACAGTAGCAAGATCATGAGCATTAAGGCAAATTGATTATTCCAGGGAAAGCAAGAAAGGATGAACAGCTGAGAACGGAGGGGCTCAGGGAGGCCTCCTGCAAGCCTCTTGATGGGGCCAGGTCAGGACTGAGCCCAGGAGATGTGACACTCAGCTCACTGCCACCTCATTTATACCAACATGTCTCTCTCCATACTCTGTTCCTGATATTTGCAGAGGAATTGTGTGAATCCCAACATCAGATCTTTGTGATCCTGTAAAAATTAAGATGTGATTTGGAGGTATACTGAGAGGGGGAAGAAGTGCTTTTTATTTAAATTTACGTGCTTTTTATTTATTTTATTCAAATATATTTAAAATTCCAGCTATGCCATTCATTATCTCCTTGGATAAAGTATTGAACTTCTTCACTTCAAATTCATCATTTGTTGAATTAAAGGAATAATAGCTATCTCATAGAATTAATGTAAACATCAAATAGTTTAATAGAGATTAAATAATCATAAAGCACCTGGCTTAATTCTGGATGCTTAGTACAAGTTCAATCAATGTAACTGGAGTTAATGGGAGAGGAATTTCTAAAATAGGAAGAAGGATGTCAACACTGGAGAGGTAGTGTTGAACATCAGCTCTAAGGAATGTGGAAAACCATTAACCAAAATAATAATAATAATTGATGGTGAGGTGAGAAGTGAAGAAGGTCAGGAATGGGTGGGGAAGCATGGCACAAAATGAATAAAGACAAGGCCTCAGGACTGAGTCAGGTGGCGATGTAAGATTGCCAAAGCCTCACCTGCATGTTGTGCCAACTATGAGATGTGGAGACAGGTCTGCTAGCTTGGCAGAAATTGGCCCATAGGCCAATACCTATTTTTGTAGGTGTAATTTTAATAGAACCCAAACACAGCCATTTGTTTGTGTACTGTCTGTGGCTACTTTTGCAATGGTAAGGTTGAGTCGTTGTAACAGAGACCATGTTTCCAGCAAAGCTATCTGGCCCATTTAGAAAAATTTGGCCAAGCCCTGGCTTAAAGGAATATTCATACTCAGACAATCTCCACCACTCTGTAAATGGTGAGGGCCATCCTATGTCTTTAAAACCATCCAGCTCATCATGTAGCTAAGTCAACTAAGATGAACTCAAACTACTTCCAGCCTACTTACTACAAATGCCTTCAGCTCCTTTGCTTTGGTCCCATCTAGTAATGACCTACTTTCTTACCTCTAGCTTTACCTCTAATTTCTCATCTGTACCTCCCGATGGAAAGTGACAGTTGAACCTGACTTCCTAATTTAATCTTTGACATACGATCAAGACTCATGTTGTGCTCCCCTATGTCTCTTCTTGCTCTTTGTGTAAATGTCCTGTATTATCAGGATCTAATCCTCTAGGAAGGAAGAAGTCACCACAATCACTTTCAGAGCAAGGATCCCATCTTACCTCTGTTTTTCAGAATTCTGACACCCTAGAGAACCTAGGAAATATCTATTGAATGAATAAACACTAAAAAGAGGGGGAAATCCAGACATCTAGAGTGAACAAGCTGGCCAAAAGAAAGGAGGAGAGAAGAAAGGAAATGCACTGACCTTGGTTTCTCAGGAGCCTGGTGGTGTCGGACAGTTGGGGAAAGGTGAGACAGGAACAGCAAGAAGAACGACATCACAGAGAAGTATGAGTGTGCTGTAAGACGTTCGGATCTGATTGGGAAGGCAGCTGGATGATTTGCACTTGAAGCTGGAACAAATCTTTTTACCCAGTCAAGCCACTTTCTCATCCCATGACATAAAGGCTGAAGGATGGAAGGTGGCAGGGATGGAGAAAAGAGGAAGGAGACATTTGGGAGGTTTGTGCTATCCACTGCCCACCCTGCTGGGGCTTGCAGTGTGGGGAGCCAACCCTGCAAAATTCTAGTTCCCAGGTCCCTGTGCCAACTGGCTTAGGTTCTCCTTTGCCATGGAGGGCACTGACGGCTGGTGGACAGGTGGGAGGAGGGGGTATTCCAGTCTATTTCTGCCCCCTCTCTTACTGTTTCAGGGGTCTCTCCATCTGTGTTGGCCTCTCCTTTCCTGTCACAGCCCCTCTCTCTCCATACCCAGGTCCTGTTCAGTGCTCTTCTTGGCTGGATTCTGTGACCACTGTCATTCTCCTTGGTGTCTACAGTCCTAGGAATGCAAGCAGCTTTCTCTTATGTTCCTGATCTCTAGGGGGCCTTACTGTCCCCATTTGACATTTTGGCTCTTTTAACAAGTTGTCACCAGTTCAGTGTGTTAAATCCTCCCATTAAACTTCCTGGCTGGGTCCTGTTTTTTTCTGCCCAGACTCTGATTGAGACAGGGATAAAAGAAGACAAAAACAAAACAACTTGCTTTTACTTATCTCAGTCTCCCTAGTCTTTAGCACTGGCCTGACACGGGACATACACTCGGTAAGTACTCATTTAATTAAACTCAATGAAAAACTCCTTTGAAAAACCCAAAGTGAAAACGTTTGCCTTCTCTTTTCCAAGTCCTGGTAAGAATGCCTCCAAGAAACGTGAGTGAAAGTGAGAGGAAAGATAAGGAAGTGTT
>RCUC01122334.1:0-11940 GCA_003697995.1 Taxidea taxus jeffersonii | reverse complement strand
TTATGAGATAGTAATCTGAAAATATTTTTACTCAATCTGTGACTTTTTTTTTTCATCCTCTTAGCAGGTATTTTACACAAAGCAAAAGATTTTCATTTTGATGAAGTCTGATTTATCTATTTTTTTCCTTATTAGTTCAGAGCAGGGATGGAGGTCAGGGTTCCTTGCACAGGCTCTGCCAGAGAGGTACACCTCCTCATTACTACAGGACAGGATTTGTTATGAACTGAATTGTGTCCCGCCCACCCCCCCACCCCCATCACAAAAAAATTCATGTGTTGTTGCCCTAACCCCCCAGTGTGATTGTATCTAGAGATAGGGCCTAGAAAGAAGTAATTAAGGGTAAATGAGGTCTTAAAAGTAGGACCCTAAACTGATAGGACTAGTGTCCATATAAGCAAAGGAAGAGACATCTTTGTCTCCAGGATGCACATGGAGGAAGGGTCATGTGAGGACACAGTGAGAAGGCAGCCATCTGCAAGCCAGGAATCCAGATCTCATCAGAAACCAATCCAAAGGCACCCTGAACTCAGACTTCAGCCTCCAGAACCATGAGAAAATAATTTTCTGTTGTTTAAGCCACCCAGTCTGTGGTCTCCTGCTATGACAGCCCAAGCTGACTAAGAGAGGGCTGGAAGTCAGAATTCCACCCACAGTTCTGCAGGGGAAGCTTTCCCCACCTCCTTACTGCAGAGAGTCTGGGCAACAGGGCTCTGCCCCATGGAGCCTACCCCTGCATCTATTAGGATGAAGGAGGGACATGACTTGCCCATGGAATGAGCCCTGTAAGAAAGCACATATGGATAAAGGTTTCTGACCCACAGGGCTATACTCTTCACAAAGAACTTTTCACATTCTTTTACTAGAGAGCCCAAGCTCCTCTTGTGGCCATTTTTTGGTCTTCATCAGTTTCCAGTAGTAGGCTTCTGTAGTGCTAAGACCAAGACAAATAGTAAACAAGAAAAACAGAAAACAGGGAATTTACTTCTAGGTAATTACTCAAGTCCTGAGGTTTCTAGCCAGCCCAACTTCTATTTTTCAGACTTATATATTTTGTCCAGGGGATTTTGTTGTGATTAGTGGGAGGAGCAAAATGGAATGTTTCCTTCATCCTGCCCAGAACTAGAGACTACAACAGTTTTGTTTTGTTTTTTAAGAAAATGAACTTAAGGGGTGCCTGGGTGGCTCAGTGGGTTAAAGCCTCTGCCTTCTGCTCGGGTCATGATCTCAGGGTCCTGGGATTGAGCCCCGAATTGGGCTCTCTGCTCAGCAGGGAGCCTGCTTCCCTTCCTCTCTCTCTGCCTGCCTCTCTGCCTACTTGTGATCTCTCTCTATCAAATGAATAAATAAAATCTTAAAAAAAAAAAGAAAATGAACTTAAAAATAAGATTTCAGGAGAGTAATAGCAGCATTCCCAGGGGTTAGAAGTCTTCTTGTTTGGGAGACATTTTCAGGATTCAACTCAGTCCAATACAGAAAACACTGTGCTTGGTAGGCTCAGTTCTTGTCTCAGTTTCTGTGTGACCTTGGGCAAATTGCCTCACCTATCCATGTCTCAATCTCTTCATCTCTCAAAGACACACTTGGACTTGATCTGGATTACTAAATGGGTTTCCTCTCTTGAGCCAATCAAATGAAATGGGAAAGCTTTTTGAGATGTACTTTAAGACCATGATTAGGCTTAGTGAGAAGGAACGCTATTTTATTAAGAACATCTGCCTTATACACAAAATAAGATAATGGTCGCATACCTTCTTTGTTTTTTATTCTTTGGACTAGAAGATCTCTCAGAACCTTTCTAGTTCTAAAATTCTATGATTCTAATACAAAAAGGGAATTAACTTTAATATATGGATATTTTAAATGAAGGTAAAAGAGGTAAAAATTATCTTATGGAAGGGAAGATAAAACATATTAGGGAACATAGATTGAAATAATTGAAGGAAAAAAATTGTCTCAGTTTCCTGACAGCCACAGCAAAAAGAGAAAGTCATTGAAAGTCATTGCTTTTTTTTTTTTTTAGCTTCCTTTCCTACCTTCAGATGAACTTATAAATTTTTTATATTCTCTTTTCTCTCTATAAATTTGGACACTGTAGAGAGTCTTTCTATCCTTTTAATTGCTATAGTTAGATTAAAAAAATACATTCTTTATAAGTGTTTCAAGAAGAGTGTAAAGTTATTCAGCATTAATACCTCTATCTTCCTCACAAACAAAACAGAGGTGCCAGCCTACTAAGTACCCAGGGAGGACTCCCCCCTATTTTCTATTATTCTTATTCAGAGATTTAGTTTCTTGTTTTGAATACTTTGCCACTTATGTTTTTCATTTTCTCTGCTTAGTATTGTATCTTGTATTACAGTCTTCCTTTGAGTTAAAATATCTTCTTGCTAACATATATCCTTTATAATTCTTTTAAAGATGGTTTGTGAGTAAAAATTCTCTTGTTCTTACATGTGGGAAAATGTTTTTATTTCCGTGCAATAAGAATATAACACCACTAGCAGTGATCACAAGTTAGGATTGGCAACCAAACTCACATAACACAATATGGTTGAATCTATCATTATATTTATTTAGATTTATAAAAGGATAGAAGTCAGGAAAAACAGTATTTTTCCAATTGGGAAGCTCTAAATTTATGTATGTACACAGTTTCTTGTTTCTCCCCTTATCTACCCAGGATATGTGCAACAGATAGGGATGACTTCAATATGTATGTGTGGGTTTTTTTTTAAAGATTTTATTTATTTGAGATAGAGAGTGTGTGTGGGAGAGAAAGAGAGAGAACACAAGCAGGGGGATGGGGTAGAGGGAAAAGAAGACTCCCTGCTGAGCAGGGAGCCCAATGCAGGAATCATCCCAGGACCCTGGGATCATGACCTGAGCCAAAGGCAAACACTTAACCAACTAAGCCACCCAGGCACCCTGGGATGAATTCAATATGTATGTGGTTTAACTTAGTACAGAGAAGGCACAGCTTTGACCCATCAGTCTTTTATATTGTTCCTGCCCAAGGTTTATACTCCTACCTAAAGCAATCCCAGTCCAGGAGTACTCCTGCCAAACCGAAATTTCACAGTAAATAAGACAAATTGTTGTTTTAACATGCAATGGTAAACATGTTACTGTTGAGATAAGACATGAGATAAGTTATCTCAACATGTGTCCAAAGAAATGATACTGTGAGAAGGAAAAACAGAGATTTTCTTCCTAGGAAAGTCTTTTTATGTTTAGGTTCTGGGTCTAATCTCACAGGTGGTTTAGCCAGGCATAGAATTCTAGATTGAGACTGATTGAGAGTGAAGGTATTACTCCATTGTTAACTAGTATCTATAGTTGTTGATGTGAAGTCCGCTGTCTGCCTGATGGTCATTTCTTTAAGATTTTTCTTTTTCTTTTACTTGCTTTCTTTTTTCTTTTCTTTTCTTTCTTTCTTTTTTTTTTTTTTGTTAAGTACGCTCCATGCCTAGTGTGGAGCCCAACACAGGACTTGAACTCACAACCCTGACATCAAGACCTGAGCTGAGATCAAGTGTCAGACTTTCTTTAATAGATTTTAATATTTTCTCCTTATTTTTAATTTCATAATAATGCTTCTAAATATTCATTTATTTTTATTTAACCTTCTTAGAACATAGACTGCATTTTTAATCTGAGGGTTTATGTCTTCAACACTTAAGCCAATGTCTCTTCAACTGTTGGATCTCTACTCTTTCCTCTATTATAATTTTTTGAAACTTCTATTAAGCTAAATTTTACCAGTTTATCCTCCAATTCTCCAAACTGCTCTTTCATAAGTTCTTAAGTTCTACTTTATGATTTACTAATTCTCTCTTTGATCTTGTTTTTTATAAAGTTTATACAATCTTATTATCTAGAAACTCTAATAGCCCATTTCTAGATCTGCCTGTTATTGTTTTGTTCCTGCATATTTTTCTTATTCTTTATTATGAATTCTTTCCTTATTTTATCTTGTTGGTGAAAGTCTAAATATCTTACCATAAAGCCTTTTGCAGATTATTCAATTATTTTCATTTCATCTGAAAAAGTGTTTAATTTATTTTCATTGCTCTCTTTTCTTAGGATTTTTCTCTTTGTAAATTATGCAAATTAAATTAGAATTTCAGGTTTATCTTGAGTAAAAGGAAGTTTTGTCCACTATTTAGGGGTTTCTTCCTCCACCTATCTTCTCTCCTTCCTTTCTTTACTGGTTGTTTTTCAGTTGCCCCCACCCAATCCAGCTAGCCTCCCAAGCTAAGATGAAATCTTACACTGATAATCAGGTATCCTGCCCCATAAGAGTAGGCTAATGTGGCAAGTATCATGACATTAGAGCTCTAGTTGCTGGTTAACATCCTGGCTTCAAAGCTGTGTCTAGATCTTCCCTTCTTAGATATTCAGGTTGTAGTAGACAAAGTTTGTTTGTCTTAAGCTTTCTTTCATGACATGGTACCCCATTTCATGCCCTAATTTCAAACAACTATCCCAGGTCTGATCCCCACTTACATGGCACCTTTAGACCCTGTCACCCCATGGGAACTGAACTCTAGTTGTCTCTGCCTCCTTACAGTGCCAGAGCCAAGCAGACCCTCAGCTACCCACCCCTTTGTATTTCTGTTCCCTTTTGTTCCAAAGAAACATTTATTTTGTTCTTTAAAGTATTGTTATCCTTTAAATGTTTCTCTTTTGTTGTTTTTTCTATAATAACCCAAAGAAGGGGTAGTTCAAATCTTGAAACTTTGTCTTGAAGAGAATTATAATAGATTTTGTTACCCAATATAAAAAGTATTTTACTTCTTTAGAAACATTCTTTTGAAGATACATTTAGTAAGATAATGGAAAAATACTTTAGAGGTGGTTCTTCTGAAGTAGACATTTCTTCACCATTCCTGCATAAAACCAGATAGCATGCTACTTAAATGTCATTCAATGATGACATTTCTAATGGAATTAGAGCTGTAGTCTAAATAAATTTTTAAACTTGGCTTAAGGTTAAAATGTAGAGACTGAATGGTTAGCTTCAAATATCTCTCAAATATCACTCTTCTCAGCTAAGCTTTTTGACAGGGCTGAATTTCAGTCAGTCCAAGATTGAGCTCTTTAGAGGAAGTGAAGACATTGTGTTGATTGAAAAGAGATCCATATGCTTTAGGCATATGTTTTAGACTGTCAGGTGGCAAGGCTGACATTCTGTTATAAAAATTCAGGAGCCTGACTTGTATTCTCACCCCAGCAGAAGGCCTTCTCACCCCCCAAAGTGAGCCATAGCAATGCCTGTGAAAAAGCTAAACTTTTTATTTAAAAAGAGCTTCAAATCCTCTCAAAGTCTTGGTAGAAACCTGACTTGAGGTTTTTCCATAGCACAGGAGGAATTTTCTAGGACCCAGAAGGAAAATATTGATAAAAGAAGACCTTAGTTCAGAGGGACTTTTAAAAAGAAGGAACATACATGTCCTTTTTATTCAAAATTGAATTCAACAAGGAACCTTCATGTGCCCATCTCAAACCCAGTTCTGAGGATCAGAGCAATGATGGTCAGTTGGTTCCTATCCTTGAAGGATTAGGTCATAACCAGACTAGAGACAGAGAGAGGAACCAGAAAATGACTAGCCATCATGAGACATAAAAAGACAAAACTAAGGCAATAAGAATGTAGAAGAGATAAGGAAGGCTTAAAATGTATTTAGGAAACAGAATTCTGATCTATTATAGAATAAGTATACAAGAAGATTTTATAATTCCAGAATGGTTCTTACATCTTTTGCTTATTTGACAGAGGTGATTGATAGCACTATTAATCAGCACAAAGAATATGGGAAGAAGAGAAGGAAAAGGAGCATTACAGCAAAGAGTTTAGCTCTTAGCTTGGACTTTAAATGTTTGGGAGACCTCCAGTTGGAAGAATTTAGTGAGCAGAGCATATACAGTAGATTTCAGGACAGAAACTATAAATTTGAGAGTCATAAACATATAGGAATATAGAATGAACAGAAAAACAACTCCTGGGAAAGCAGGAAAAAGTTATCACTTTTCAATCCATGAAAAATTTCTCAATTAGTTGAGATAAATGAATAAAAAATCACAGATTTGGCATTTTTAATGTCATGACTATTAATGAAAACACTTTTTTCCTTTTGTTGTATCTTGAAGGGGGGCTCAGCATGTCTCAACTGCTGACAAGTAACCTGAAAAGTTGGACTTGGAACTAGATTCATTCTCTGAAACACATAAAGTGCTAGCAAAAAGCTCAGTCTGAGAGAGAGAGAGATGACAGATTCCCACAGAGGTTCCAGTCCATGATATCAAAGGAGAATGCAAATCCAAGTAAGCAGTATCTCTCATATGTGGACCAAAAAAAAAAAAAGAGAGAGAGAGAGAGATGTGGAGTGCAAGCGGTTCTCCAGCTGCTTCATAGAGGGCCAACAGAAGGTGGCTGGGCCCCAGGGATCAGGCAAAAGTAGGAGAGTAGGTTAGGAGAAGAGTCAGACAGTTAGGAGACCCAGCAATGGAGAGATTCCAGAAACAAGGCAGATGATGTATCATCAGAACTGTAGTACTTAGAGGTTGAGGGCTAGATCTCAGAGAAGAGGTATTAAAACGCCTAATGGGGCACCTGTGACTCAGTTAAGTGACTGCCTTTGGCTCATGTCATGATCCCAGGGTCCTGGGATGGAGTCCTATGTCAGGTTCCCTGCTCAGAAGGGAGTCTGCTTCTCTTTCACCCTCTGCCCCTCCCCCAGCCTTGTGCGTGCTCTCTCTCGCTCTCTCTCTTTCAAATAAAGAAATAAAAGCTTTAAAAAAAAAACAAACCCTGATAAACTACTTCTTTTATTTATTTATTTATTTATTTATTAGTTAGAGAGAGAGCGAGAGCGAGCACAGGCAGACAGAGAGGCAGGCAGAGGCAGAGGAAGAAGAAGGCTCCCTGCAGAGCAAGGAGCCCGATGTGGGACTCCATCCTAGGATGCTGGGATCGTGACCAAGCCGAAGGCAGCCGCTTAACCAATTGAGCCACCCAGGCGTCCCTAAACTACTTCTTAAATAGTATTCAAATCTATGATCTCTTTTCATTTTTACTCCTACTTTGGCTCAGACCACCATCATCCCTTGCTTAAATTACTGAAATAGCCTTTTACTGGATTATTCTGTCTCCAGTTTTGTTCTCTCCTCTTGAGTCCACTCTTATCATTGCAACTGGAGTGACTCTTTAAAACTATAAATCTGATCATGTCACACCCACCTTCCATTTTAAAACCTTCCCCTGTAACCCTCTTTCTCAAAAGATAAAGTCTGAATCCTTCATGTAACTTTAAGTTTTCTTATGAATTGGTCCCCACTCACTTCCATAATTCTGTTTCTCATCACATACTGTCTGGTATTTCATGGTCCAGGCATACTAAATTATGAGCAGTTCTCTAAACTTTCTCTTTTCCAGGTCTTTGCAAACTGGTTGTTTTCCCTGCCTAGAATACTTTTCAATTTCATCGTTTGGGGATGCATGTTCTCCTTGCATCTCAGCCAAGATATCACTTCCATATAAGCCAGAGTGAGTTGAGTATGCAACAGGCTCCCAGAGCATCACATATATTCTGTCATACATTGTCCTGCCATGTTGTAATTCTCTCTGTCTAGCTCCTCCTCTACAACTTCAGGACAGTAAGGACTGTTTTAGTTACCATTTCATCCTCAGCACTTACCCTGGTTTCTTGAAAATGGTCAATAGCTATTTGTTAACTGAATACTTCATTTTCCCACTGAATTACAAAATCATAGGTTGTGGATGGGAAGGTATTCTTTCCATTATAGCTGATTTAGTAGTGACTGAGGTGGACCTAGGAGGGTAACAGTTAGAAGCCCCAGTTTAAGAGAAAGGAGGACTGCCAAAAACCCTGATATCTTTGTATCCCATTCCTTACTGTATAAGCATCAGAAAAAAAATAAGTTTGTGTCTGCTTAGAGTGGACTTATGTTATTGTGTATGTGGGACCTCTCTTTTCTAGCTTGTATTGTGTGGAATTGGCACCATAGTCAAACTCTAAGGTTGGCCCTTGACCTCCAACATGGTCAATTAGAATATTCTATTCCTTATGCTCCATTAATGTTCACATGACTTTAAATGGGCCAATGGGAGTCTTTCACAGGATTTTTGCTGGAGAAAAATGAAGTCTTCCTGGAGATAGTTTAAATTAGCACAAAGAAGGCTACAACTGTGATCTACCTAAAATGTCGAGTAATAGAAGACTTGTGAAAAAAAATAATGAAACCATTTATAATAATGATATCTCTGTTTGTTCAATGAATAAAGTTACATATTTTTATGCACAAAACTGTAGTACATAGATGTATATGTATATTTATAATTCAAATTCTGTTTAGGTAGATAGATAGAATTAGGTAATAGATAGAAAAACTATTAACAGGATTATATTTATACTATTTCTGACTTATACATACAGTACGTATAACAAAGTTACCAGAGATAAGACTGAAGAGCACAGTTTTTAGAAAAATTATCCCTGTACTTTTAGGGCACGGTGATTAGATGGGAGTTCATAAGCAAGACCATTACTTAGCAGTGAGCAATATCATTTCTCCCCTGTGGGGCATGATGTTTTCACTAAGCAGAAGTTAATCTCTAGGCAGGAAATATGGCAGGTCTATGAACTGGATAAAGGGTGGACAAACTTTTTCTGTAAAGATCCTGATAGTAAATATTTTTGGCTCTGCAGGCCATACTCCCTCTGTCACAGCCTCTCAGTTCTGCCACTATAGTGCGAAAGCAGTCACAGACAATATGTAAATAAGTGAGTGTGGCTGTGATCCAGTAAAATTTTATTTACAAAAACAGACGGACAATGGACTTGGCCCCGGAGTCATGGTTTGCTGACGTCTGGACTATGGGATAAAAGCCTTTCTCTCTGCAAGACCAGTTGGACGGGAATCCTATGTGTGGAGACACTCGGAGGAGTTCCACTGCTGAGAGTAAGCTGTCCTTGTACAGGGAGAAGGCCAGATTCTGTGGCTGAACAAGTGCAGAATATGCTGCCTAGAGGGAAAGTCAAGCTTAGGGAGGTGATAGGGCCACTCTCCAGCTGTAGGAGGTTATGCTAGTCTTCTACTACAAGAAAGCAAACTATTTGTGTCCAACCCTAGCAGTGGTGATGACCAGTGGGAGACATGAGTGATGAGAATGCATAAAGATAGTGGTGGGGTAACAGAAGGTGGTAATGAACAAAGATGGGCTCAGAAGAGCAGGAAACCAGGAGAGAAGCAGGGCAGGAGCAACAGTACAATAATTAAGATGAAAAGCTCAAGTAGGAAGAACCCCAGAGACCTGTCCTGTGCCCATGGAAACGGTCAGAAATAGCTGGATGACACTTTGAGTGAGCCAGCTTTCAAGCCATAACAATTTGTAGAGCAAAAGGATTTTCAATTGTATTTGTTGTCACTAGCTAATGAGGCCAGAGACATAGGGGTTATTTACATAATAGCCAAAAGCTTCTAGGAATTCAGGAGTACTTGAAATTGAATTTGAGTTTTAGTCACCACAACAACTTCTATATTCATTTGGAAAATAGTAGTATATAAAAAGGCAAAACATCTTTTTATTCAGACTGAGATTGGCATGCAAACAGATTTATGTATTTGCAATAATCCCATCTCCCCA
Source organism: Taxidea taxus jeffersonii (assembly GCA_003697995.1). NCBI lineage: Eukaryota > Metazoa > Chordata > Mammalia > Carnivora > Mustelidae > Taxidea > Taxidea taxus. Next base: position 2,270 of record RCUC01122334.1, on the reverse strand, counting down.
CTCTATCCCCACCCCGCCACCAAGGGTCCAAAGGTTGGTGCCACTTGGTGTAACAAAAACCCAAAGAAGAGAGTGTGCTGATGCTATTTAGAAAGGAAATTGCTGATCTAGCTGAAGAAGCAGAAAACAAGCCCTCAGTGCCCTTTGTGGTCTGCTCCTGCCACACATTTTGCCTCATCTGACAGCAATATCCATTTAGCTTTCCTTGGTCTAGCTTATTGGCCTGATTTTGGTTCTCAGGAAGCACCTTTTCCTTTCCTTCCTTAGGGCCTTGCAAGTGTTATTCCTTCTGCTTGGAACACCCCTCCTTACCCCCACTTTCACCTTTGCTTAATATCTTCCTAGATATCCTCCAGACCAGGAAATGGCATGTTCTGTTCCAATGGCATTATGGTGTAGGGAGACAGCCCTGGTCTGTAGGTTGCGGGAACTGTTTCTAGTCTTCGATCAACTTCTATCTAGCTGTGTATTTTGGGTTACTTCTGTTCTCTCTGAAAGCTAATTCACTTGTTAGGAAAACGGCTAAAAATGTCACCTGTACCTAGCCCAAAGAGCAGCCAGAAAATTCTAGGAGAAACAGAGTGCTTTGAAGAGCAGAAAGCACTATATTTGGAAACCTCCACAAGGACCTTTCTAGCGCTTGGCCCAAAGCTCCCTCTCAGACTGCTCCTCACATGCTCTTTTCCTCTTTATAGTAGGTGTCAGAGATTTCAACTTGCTTTCCTCTCCTGTGATAACTGGCACTGACGAGGTATAGAAACAGAAAAACGTTCCGATTTAACCTGAAAGGCTAACCCAAAGCTTGCATACTTCTGATAAGGACCAAATACGGGGCCAGTTGCTTCATTTTTAAAGGGTCTCATGACTGCCTGTATATCTCACCGATAGTTAATATCAAACTGAATGATAAGCACCAGAGAAATCCTGTGAAAATTGGCTTTACCAGTAGAAATTCAAAGAAGACATTTATGATCTAATACTCCCTGTACATCCTCTGCTCCTTGAGGACTAAGCATGTATACAGCCAAAGTGAGGCTTTTTCTGCCCATGGGTCCTGTTCCCAGGCAATCTGAATATACTTACTCTGTTGCATCATACAATGTCTCAACCATTCTTTCTTGACCATTGTGCTTGACAACCCCACAACCCCACCACTCACGTTGTCCCAAGGCTGATTGCTCTCCTTACCCATGATCATATTTAATGACCCAAAACACACAAGTTGTTTGACTACTAATTACAACCAGGAAGCAGAAATAGCAAACTTGGTGTTGTTAGTCACAGAGATGTGGAAATATTTTATACCTTACCTATCTGCGACTCAGTGGGTTGGGGCCTCTGCCTTCGGCTCAGGTCATGATCCCAGGGTCCTGGGATCGAGCCCCGCATCGGGCTCTCTGCTTGGCAGGGAGTCTGCTTCCTCCTCTCTCTCTGCCTGCCTCTCTGCCTACTTGTGATCTCTGTCAAATAAATAAATAAATAAAATCTTAAAAAAAAAAAAAAAGATGAAGCTCACAAAACCTCCTTCTCTTTTTTTTTTTTTTTTAGATTTTATTTTTAACTAATATCTGTACCCAACATGGGGCTTGAACTTACAACCCTGAGATTGAGAGTCACACGCTCCACCAACTGCATGAAACTTCCTTCTCCTTTCAACTCTGATTTTAGCAAAATCCCTGAGAACTCTTCCTTGAGGATGCTCTTATTCCTCAATTGAGAATGTCATCCAAGAAGAGAGGTTATCCCCTTGTCTTAGGTATCGTTTGCCCCCTTGGATGCCTCTAGCCTGGGTGATTCCATGAAGCCTTGAGCCACGTGGGAATGACAGGAAAGAAGAGAGAAAATACACTGCCCACGTGCTGGCAATCCCTGGGCCAATACCCACATGCATGTGGCTAAACGAACACAGTGCTCTTTCCAGCTGATCCCAGCCCGAACTCAGAGTTCTACTCAGGCCAATGCTCTAGACAGCCTTCATCAATCAAGAGCAGGCAAGTGAGATAAAGCCAATTAGTTGTAAATACCACTAGGGCAGAACCTTTCTCCCAAAGTTCGGTCTTAAAGTACTTGAGCAACCTTTTATATAAAGCCTTCTGTTGTGCCAGAATTGGAAAGTGGCCTTTGCTCTGTAATTTATATGTACTCTGGCTCCCTGCGATGGTGTTCAGTTCAAATTAGTAGACTGCTCTAAGAAAACATTATTAAAATGGAGCAATTCTGCTTTGGGTAAAAAGTTTTAGGCTGAAGTTGTCCTTATGAGATGATTTGGT
>RCUC01122332.1:0-17027 GCA_003697995.1 Taxidea taxus jeffersonii | reverse complement strand
AGCCTATGAAGTCCTGAGACATTCTCCTCCCCCATCTGGCACATGCATTTGAAATTCAGGCTGCTGCTGAGGAGGAAGGTCTGAGTAACAGATATTGAGCAAGCGTTTTGGCCCCAGGTGAGGGAAGGAGAACTAGCAGTGGCCCGGCAAATTAGAACGTGATTTCCACAGCAGCACAGGCTTCCCTGATTGACATTCAAGGCAGTGTCCTTCTCTGCCAAGGACGGTCCCTCCTCCCGCACACTGCCTCTCCTCCCTAGTCTTTTCAGGGTACCAAGTCATCTGTCTCTCTTCTACGGAGTCAACCCTTTCCTCTCAATCACATTTTCTCCAATTCAAGTCTTTCCCACCTTAAAAATATCCTCCTTCCACTCCACATTTCCTACAGCTATAGCCCTCTCTCCTCCTCCTCACACCCAAAGTTTTCCAGAAAGTTGTCTATCCTTATAGTCCCCATATGTTCCCCTCCCACTTACTCCTCAATTCATTCCACTCAGTCTTCCACCCCCTATTGCAGGCTTAAAATACCCTCTGTGATCATCAGGTGACCTCTCTGTTGCTAAAATCCAAGGACAATTTTCAGTCCTCATCTTACTTGTACTTTAGCAGTGAAGGCTACTCTCATCACCTGGAATCATCTGGGCTCTCAGGAACTTACTATCACCTGATTTTACTCCCACCTCCCTGGCTCTTCTATTTCCTTTGCAAATTCCTCCTCTCCATCCAATATGCTAAAGTACCTTGACTGTACTCTCTCCCTCACCCCCATCAAAAATATCACTAAATCTGTTCATTTGGGCTTTCTGATATTTGATTATTCTGTCTACTGCTGTATGTTTTTAACTTGTTGAGAGCTGCAGGAGCCACCTCCAGAACAAAGAGAGAAATTTCCATATGATCATATAGCTAATTAATGACCACTGGACATGCTAGCCCCTAATGCACTGGGGTTTCCTTGTCACCCTAATATAACCATACTTTATCCAGAAAAGCCAAAAATTAGTTATGGATCTATATCATCAGTCATCAAGATATTGTTAAGGAAGAATAGGGGCATGTAGATCCCTCTAAGCAGGAATGTTCTTGAGTTGGCAGGGTTAGAAAAACAGAGACAAGATTCCATGGATGTCCTCAAAAGACCTTCCCAAGGATCATTCTCCTGGGAACCTAGCAAACAGTGAACCTCCAACTCTCTTCAACTCATCTGGGTAACAGAGGGAGCTGATGACAACTGAGGAAGGAAGGAGGGAGAAAGCAAGACTCAAACTTCAAAGGTTTGGATGCAGCTGTCAGCAAGAGGTGAGAACAGCGGATGAGACAGCAACACTCCCTAAAATAATCAATCTGTAAGGACTGTCATGTGAAATGCAGAGCAGGCTTGTTCTGAGTGGCTTCAGGAGGCAAAATTAAGACTCAAGAGGAGAAGCTACTGATAGACAGATTTCAGCCCACTGAAAAAGATCTATGGGAGCTGTCCAAAATGCCAACAGAGGGAAGGGGTAGGAGGGACACTTCTGTCTAGGTTGCATACCACTTCCTTATGGGTAACGTCACCCAGATTCTTGCACTAGATTCTTGCACTAAAGCAAGATCCGGTTTTCATACCATGCCTCATGCTTATGGCTACAATAGGGCTGCGTGGCCTGACCTCAACAATAGTAAGGGACCAGTGGACAGGTATTATTCCCTAATTACAAAAGTGAAAATTTAGTCTCACAGAAATTAGCTTTGTGATCTTGATCACACAGCAAACTAATGGAGGCTCCAAAATTTCACTCACCCACTCAACACAATTTTATGGAAAACTATTTTGTTGTGCATACTGTGGTAAGCATGGCAAATAAAGATTAGAAAGGTAATCCCATGTCATCAAGGGCAAAGAATAGAGGAAAAGATATCCATGTAGGTCCATTAATACAGTGAGATGAGATGGAGGTTGATAAGACCAGGAGACTATAGAACAGAGATGAGGGATGCCTAACATGCTAGAAAGGAAAGAAGTGCTCAAAGAACATGTGGCCAGAGCCAGTCTTGAAAAATCAGTAACTAGAACTTGCCAAGGTGAAGAATGGGAGGTGGGGAGAGATTCTGTTGGTGCTCCACCAAGATCTCCTTTATCTGCTATGTTTCACACCTGCCTCCTTCTTGAGACAATTGCTCCTGGGCCATTGAGAGATACCTAATCAGGAGGTTAATACCCTATCCACAGGAATACCCCTTTCCAACAACTGACTTCCATGGGGATCCAAAGGCCCTTCCTGAAATTGGAACAATCTCTGTGATGCAATCCACTCACAGAACTCCTTGTAGGATCAGTTGAGATCACATTCTTGCTTAGCTCCTTCCCCTATTCCTTTCTCCTGAGACCACTCCCTTAAGAAATCATAAGAATTCTGTCTTCCTCTTTGTATTTTGGGAACTTGACCTAAGTCAAAGAGGAAGGCTGTTCTAGGCAGAGAGAATAATGTGTGCAAAGGCATGGGTGTGAGAAGGCCTGGTGCAATACAGAATAACAGTAAGTTGGAGCAGAGGGGTCAACTATAGTGTGGTATGATATAAACAAGGTAGATAGACAGGGGGCAGAATCCTATCTCCCAACATCTAGCCAGTCACATTTCATCTCTCCATTATACTAAGCTGAACTCTGATACCCTGCAAGGCTGCTTTAAATGTGATATTTCAGAGCACATCTAGGCCATGAAGTGAGTTTATAGAGGAAGAAGTTACAAAGCAAGATTCCTTGATTTATTCAGTGGCATTTCACAAAGCAGGAACAAAGACAAGCCCCCTGGAATTTCCTGAATCTCAGACCACACTGCCTCTATGGAACTCACTGCAGACTCTACTAGAGGGAGAGCAAATTATCTCCATAGGCTATTTTTGTCCTTCTTCACCTCTCCAGAAACAGTGGCCTCCCCCGCCCCTTTCATTGGCTCTGCTTTCCTGCTTTCCTTTCTGGCCTCTATTCATAAGGTCTTGCCCCTGGGTCTCTCTTAGCACTCATTTTTAAATTCTAAAACTTCCCAAAGCCAATGAAGCTCTTAATCAGGAAGTTGGGCTGCCAAGGAAACAATGCTAATTGGAAACTTTTATGACTTGAGGTCCTGGGGAGTTTAGAGACAGATATGTTTCTTTTGTCTATCATGCCATTAGCACAGAATAAACTCAGGAGGGGCAGGAAATAAAATATGGTCCCAAATAAGAGAAATTAGTCCAAGAAATACACCAATCCTTACACAAATTAGACACCTCTGGACTTCAAAGATCGAAATCAGAAACAGATGAAAAGTAGTTATTTTTCCTTAGAAAGCACAGGGATAATCTAAGACAGAGATTAATAGGTGGGGTTCACAATATAGAATGGATCCCAAGAAAAGACCAGCCCCTGCATCACTGCTCAAGTTTAGAATATAATCCCATTTCACAGCCACATATGTAGCCCTCTAGATTCCAAACTCCTCACTAATCCACAAAAAGGCAGACAGATGGGGATAAGAAGAGTTCTTGTCCTCAGAACCTAGAAAGAAGAACAGAAAGACAGAAAAAGGTTGGGCAGAGATAACAGAGTTACCCAAACTCAGGAAGATAGAAGAAACTTGCTACACCCTATGGGGTGGAGGTGAAGGGCTTGGCAGACTTTTCCCGACATGGACTATGCAGAAGAAAGACCCTCATCTCCTTCCTAGACACAACATCCACCAATAGCCAAACACCAACCACTTGACAAGATTTCATGTTCTTCACTGATTCTTTGATTATGTTAATAGAATAATTCTGGCTGACTGAGGTAAAAAATAATAATAATAATAATAATCTCTGAAGACTCTATGATGGTTCACAGAATCCAAGGAATGGCTGAAGGACTGAACTTGGACAAAAGCTGGAGACCAGAGATGTTTAAAGGATTTAGGTAGCAGACGTTAATACCAGGTGGTCAGAGTACCACTGTAGAACCAATGGGCTCTAACAGATTTTTCCTATTCTTACTTCACTCTGGGAAAAATAACATCTGATTGGATGAGTTAAGGGCATACAATCAACTATTATTACATGGCTCTCTACTTCACAGGATGAGCAGAGTAGTTCTGTAAAAGAAAGTGAGATGCTCTTGCCAGAGGAATAGAAAGACAATGACCTAAACTTCCATAAGCCACATGGGCCAGCCTTTGATTTTTAGCCAAGAGTTGCATCAGGGAAATCCTCATTGAAAAGGCAGAAATTCACTCTCTTCCCTAGATACAATGACTCAGAAGTCTCTGGATGGAGCTCTAGAATCAGCATTTTAAAAAGCTCTTAAGTGGTTCTACCAAGAGAAGGTCAGTGATGCTGAACCATCTCCTGGATGAGGTCTGCCATTCAAGTTCCATATCAGCCACCACCAGTGTGGGCTAAAAAACTGCCTTGAGAAGATTATTTTTTTCTATTTTTTAAGATTTTATTTTCTTTTTAATTATTATTGTTTTTATCATGTTATGTTAGTCACCATACAGTACATCATTAGTTTTTGATGTAGTATCCCAAGATTCATTGTTTACATATACCACCCAGTGCTCCATGCAATACGTGCCCTCCTTAATACCCACCACCAGGCCAACACATAAGATTTTATTTTTAAGTAATCTCTACACCTAACATGGGGATTGAATTTATAATCCCGAGATCAAGAGCTGCATGCTGTACCAACTGAACCAGCCAGGTACCCCTTTCAATCTTTTTGAATTGCCTATATTTAAATCTATTATAACCATATTGTAGGACTCAAGGAAAACAGAGCTGAATTTATCCCTGTATTTTCCTCATCCTGGAATGTCACCTGATTCAGCATGTGGATATGGCTGATTCTCCACTGTTACCCATTAAGATCCCTCTAGGTATCCATCTTGATTTCTAGCCATACTAGCAACACGAGAGGGCTCTGATTTCAGAGAAGACAGAGGAATGAACTTGCATCCAAAACTATTGGGCTCCCTGCTGCATGTCCAGCACCTAGAACAGTACACAAGATTCTCTATCTATTTGTTGAATGAAGGGAGGGAAGAAGGGAGGAATTTCCTGAACCACCCTACAAAATCCAACTAGAAAATTAATCTACCAAATACATTTTCACTGAGACCTAGGGAAAGCTGACCAAGGGAACCAATGACTACAACTGGCCAAAGCAGCCCTGACTTGATAAAAAAAATTTTAACCTGTGAGTTCCAGAGAGGTGTTGTTACTCTTTATTAATACAAATGATTGATAAACAAACAACCAAAAAAATCCTTTTAAATCCTAAAACTCCTTTTAAAAACGTGCTAGTTCTTCAAAAAATAATTCTAAAACCTATGAGGGCCTGTGATATTTGTGGATTATGTAAGAAACATATATTTGGTCTTTACCCCCATTTCTCAGGCTTCTAAAACCTATGGAATTACCTAAGTGGTAAGAGAGATAAAGGTGTTTTGTTATGTTAATGAGCAACTTTTGTAAGACCCCCAAGGTCAGCTAGAGCTGGAGTCTGAATTGATCATCAATGGCCAATGACTTAATCAATCATGCTTATGTAATGAAGCCACTATAAAAACTCAAAAGAACAGGATTTTGGAGAGCTTCTGGGTTGGTGAAAACAGATTTAGAAGAATGGTGGCTGGAGAGGGCAAGGAATTCCTGAGCCCCTTCCTAAACACCTTGCCCTGTGCCTCTTTTCAGGTGGTTGTACCTAACTTACATCCTTTTATAATAAATCAGTGATCTAGTAAGTAAAATTTTTCTCTGAGTTCTGTGAGCCATTCCAGCAAATTAATCAACCCCAAAGAAAGGGTCATGGGAGCCTCTGACTTATAGTCAACTGGTCAGGAGCACAGGTAACAACCTGGACAGGCTTGCAACTGTCTTCTGAAGAATGGGGAGCAGTCTTGTAGTTTACAAGACTACCTCTTAACCTGGGGGATCTGATGCTATTTCTGGATATATAGTGCCAGCAACGGAGGTAAATTAAGTTGAATTGTAGGACACCCTGCTCATGTCCAAGTGTTGATTATTGGTGTCGGAAACACCACCCCCCCAACACATACACACACACAGCACACACACAGACATTGAAATTGGGTCCAGGAATCTATTTTGGTGCTAGATTATTTACTGTTCTTTATTGCATAGGGAGAGGGGATGGCATTTAAGGAAAAATTCTTCCCTGTGGTCCTCCCTTCTGATTTAAACCACAATGCAAATTGGGGGGCAATTTCAAGATTTAACAATAGTAACCAAATGATCTTTGCAAATAAAGGAGGCTATATCCTCAGGAGTACTATTAGAGCTAAGGTCTCCCAGCTCCTATTGTTAAAGAACATTCATTACCAGGCTCTCATATGAAATCCTGAGAAGGAAGCAAATATGAGTCTGCAATGTTCTCTGTAGTTCTTATGCAATTGTCACTTGGGGCTAATTAAAGCTGCTTTTGTAATTCGCCAGCTATAAATTCCTTCCAATGCTCTCCCAGTACTGGGAGATTGGCCACCCCAAGTCAAGGTTTTGTGCTGACACTACAGTGACCCTAAGTCAGTAGCAATCACTCTGATGGCCACCTTGTGGTCAGTGGCCTATAGACACCCTAGGATGGCTTCCAATTTCATGGTTTTCCTGTTCTCTGCTGATTGGGTTAAAAGGTACCTTTGCAGTCTGTGCTAGGCAGCACCTGCCTTATTCTCAACTAATGTATTTTAAATTGGTTTAGTACAGACTCTTTAGCTAGCAATGTCTACAGAGCTATGAATTCATTTCCTCATCTATCCTCTTGAATTTGATCAAGGAGTGAAAATGCCTATAAAGCTTTATTGCAAGACTTTGGAAGAACAGACAAAGGGAACCATGCCAAGTTAATTCCCAAACTGGAAAACAAATATTTCACAAAGTTCTTCTCCATAGTGGAAAATGACAGAACAGGTAGTTGCAAAATATAGTATCTTAAAATGTGGAAAAATACATTGTATTCATTTATTGAACTGCAAAATATTGGGCCCTTTACATACAGGTTCCCCATTTCATATAATCTTTCCAACAAACCAGTGGAAGTAGGTATCTGTTAACTTATTTTATAAAAATAAAAAGAAACTAAGACTTAGGAAAACCATATAACTTTTCGAAGCTCACACAGCCAGTAAGATTTGAATTCATGGAAGTTCAAATCTGAAGTTGGAGCCCTTTCTACATCATCTAAATTTTGAAATTCCTGTGCTTTGACCTGCCAAGCAGCTAAACCAGGATGTGATTTGGGATGTTACAAAAGGATTCTTTGCTTGCAAAAAGGATTCACAACAGGGTTCCCTGAAATAGCCAACTCCCCTATAGTGCTGAAAATATAATTTAAGCTACAAAATTTCTATTTACAAGAAATACTTCTGTTCCATATCTGCCGTGCAAAGTGAAGCAGAGTTCTAATGTAGTCCTTTTCTTTTTTAATGGAAGCACCAAAGACGTAGGACCCATGAGATCAAGTTTCATAAGATCATGTAAATTTAATGATCAGTATGTCTGGCATCTAGTTAATACTCAAAATTTTATCCATATGATCATTTATTCTTTTTCAGTCATCTCCAAATGCAGTCTGTGCTTGGTGGCAAAAATGGCCATAAATTCCTTTCCTCCCATCAAGAAAAGAAATGTTCTTTTCTCTTTGAATCTTAATGGGTCATGTGATTTGCAATGACCAATTGGACATTAGCAAAAGTGATGCAGTAAGAGGCTTGAAAAATGCTTGAGGATTCTGGCCTCTCCACCAGCTGCACTGGGAGCCCTGAGACCATTATATGATTTGGCACAAGCTGGCTGAAGGATGGAAGGTCACACGGAAGATAATCAGTACACCCCCAGGGAGAACCCCAGCCAACAGGCGTCCGGACCCTGCTGCCCACCTGCCAACTACTAGACCTGCGGGGAGGCTAGTCTAGATCATCGAGCAGTCCTGCCAGCCATGATCAGCTGGGCCAGCCCAGGACAGAACTGGACAAGTGACAGAATTATGAACTAAATAAAAGAGCCACCGTGTTATGGGATGATTTTTTACACAACAAACGTTAACCAATACACAGTCCTAAGGTGTTTTCTGTGACATTTCTAAGCCACCCAAGAAGTAGAAAAGGAACCCACAAAATGAAGAAAAGTAAGAGCCAACCGAGAGAAAGAACAGTGTTCAGAGTATGAACTGAGTCACTGAGAAGTGAAGGGACTCAGAAGATCACAGCTGGCATTCAGCTCTTCTCTCCCAGTTCATTGACTTTTCCATGACACCCATCTTTCTCTGAATTTTTGAGGCTAACTGGACCAATGCCATGCTCTCATTGTAGTCTCCAGCCCTGGGGGAAGCAAGTCAATTGGAGTTTTAACTTAATAATAAATGAAGAATTTTTCCAGTGTGCTTCTTCATTTCTCCTTTCTTCAGATCTCTTTCACAGGTTACTGAAGTCAGCTAGCAAACTAGGGGGAGAAGTGGATAAAAGGACGGACAGAAGCTACAGTTATGTTGTATGACTAGAGGGTGTTTTTCACCTTCAAAGCACATTGACCATAAATTACAAGATACACTTTTACAGTTCACATTTCCACAGTGCATCTAATTCTGAGTTCCCTGGCAGAGGAGAATATGTTACTTAAAAAAAAGTGTAACCGAATGATGAACGATGTGTTACCCTCGATACGAAGGGGAAGGGAGTGGGACCCTCAGGAAATATCTGTTGACTGGTCAGAGGTCAAGCTCAGCATTCACCTTCCATACTGGAAACAGCTGAGAGGCTACTCTCATAAAGACTGAGGAGGCTGCCTATCCCCTCCCTCAACCACAAAAAAAAAAAAAAAAATGCACAGCCCCCAAAAGAATCAGTAAGGTTTTTATTCAGGTTTGAGTTACATAATTCAGCAACCCCTTCCAGAAGCCACCTTTTAGGGATGGGGAGAAATGCTAATATTCAGTGGGTACACACCATTATAAACTATTCAAATAATTAAATACCTCCTCCATATTGGCCAGTAAACAGTAAAACTGCCATAAATAGTAGGATTAATTAATAAAGTAAATTCTAGCACATGTGGTTTATCTCAGAAACCACACATCGCTGCAATGTCAAGTTGCTTTTCTATTTTGGATACTCATTCTGCTGCAGTCCACTGTTACCTTTTTAATGAGTTGAAAATTTGTTTCTGAGTTTAAAAGCCTTTGGGTGGAAAAGGGAGGCTATTCAGCCAAGCTGGTGAGGATCATTTGCAGGCATTCCAAAGACACACCTAACCCTAGTAGGCTCAGAGAGGGGCTGAATAATGCTCAGGGCCAAGGGCTTAGCAGAATAGGGCCCCCTAGGTGACCTTGCTTTATTTGACAACCTGTACCCCAGTAGGGAGCTGAACAAGTCTTAGAGAGAACTCTTGCCCAGATATCCCAGCAGATGTCTTCATGAATCCCTTGTGCCTCCTCAAGTGACCTCTGGAAAAAGGAGCTTTGCCTCATGGACCCCTCACCTTCCACACCCCATGCTTCCCAGGGTGAACCTACCCAAATAGGCTGTTGACAGCCACAGTTCATCTTCCTTCTTTGTGTATGTTCCCTTCTTGTCTCTCCCCTCTGCCTTTGTTCCACTTCCTAGACAGCACCCCAGCTAGTGGCCTCCTTCTCCACAAAGCCCCCTCTCCAATGACTGGCCTACACAGAGCCTACAGTTATTTCAAGTTCCCTCCATGAGAAAAGTAAACCAAAGATCCAGGTCCTGGGTCATGTAGCCAGGAAGGGCCAATGTGCCCCTCACCTGCTATCCCCTACTCCTGATGTCCTCTGCCTGTCCCTTTGACCTCCTTCGCCTTAGAGACAGCTCCAACATGGTACCAGCACCCAGGTAGTGGCCTGACCAACTGTAGGAAAAAGAGGATGGAGGAACAGGAGCTGAGGCCTGGAGACTATTAAAGAGCTCCATGGTAAGACGGGGCAAAGTCAAGAACCCTGCTCAGGTTCTAACAAGAAGCCCAGTGCCTAGTGGCTATCAGGGTAATGGGAAAGGTGTTGCAAGAGTCTGATGTACTTGTGAAACCACAGCTCTGACAGAGTACCATTTAGCTAGTGAATGCTGGATCCACCAAAAGAACATAACAACAGCTTCAAAAAGCCAACAAACAACTAGTAAATTATTAGGGTGATATGATGAAGGATTTGTATTACAACATATGGCACTTTGAAAGAAGATTTTAGATTGTATAGAGTTTAGTTATTATACAATACACACACACCATATATACATATACATTTTATATATAGTAACAATATACTATATGCAATACACACTATAATACATAAGCATATTAACATATAATATAAATATACATGTATAGTATATATTGATATAATTTATTTTATATTTTTATTTTATTTTATATTTATATTTATTTTAAATATACAGTATATATACTTTAGTTATAGAAATAAAAGGGATGACAGTCAGATTTTATTTTATATTACATACCAGTTATTAAATGTTTTAAATATCTAAGTATCACCAATCTATCTAATTGATAAGATAACATATAAGGATAATAAAATAAGAGACTGCAATTCTATATTGTCACAGGTATGAAACTTTGAGGTCATGGTGACTAATCCCCCAATACTCACTTCACTCCAAATAATTAGTCAAATCCAATCATGATAATTCTACCCCTCATACATTATTGGTTAAGGAATGGGCAAGAAACCAATAAGAAATAATGCAATGGGGAAAATTGTATTACTGTAAAGAGAAAGCCACAGAAAAGGCCAATCTTCTCCATTTGGTGCTTTAGTGTCTAGATGACCTGAAGCCACTGAGGCCACCAGTCCTAGGACAAAGCTGACACACTGAAGAAGGCATAAACTGGAAAGTCGGAGGAAGCCGAAGCCATCACAAATGTATCACAAACTGCATCTCCATGAAATAAGCTTTCCTTCTTGCCTCCTCATTTGTGTTGAGGATTTCTATTCCTTGGTGCCAAATTATCTCATCTGATACAAGATCTCGGACCCCCATGAGATCAAGGTGGCCATCCCCCTCAGGGACAGATTTATACCTTCCGGACTCTCCCTCTCATTCTCTCTTTCTACACTGAAAGCCTCCTTTCTCCTCTCACTTCTCTCGGTTATGGCCTCCAAGATGTTTGGGCAGTCTTTATCAGTTCTCACAGATGTTGCTTCTACCAAAGATGGAGAAACTAGAACAGAAGAGGAAGAAAAGGACCACTATTTGGGTCTGATTAGAGTACGAGATATCCAGCCCAACCAGATCAGTTCAGGCTAAGGGGTGAGATTACTGCCCTGCTAGCACACCTCCTCTATTTGATTATGCTAAAAACAATGTCTGTCTGCTTTTTGGACAGGCCTGAACTACCTTGTAAAAAAGCTCTCTTAATACTTTCTTAGCATTGGGAGGAGCGGGGCCAGCCCATCGAGCCACATAAAAAAAATGAAAGAAAACCAGCCCCCGATGGTGATTTCTTACTAATATAACTAAACCAGTCTTATGATCTCCATATGAAAACCAATACAATTTTTCAGCTAGAAATTATCAAGACAGAATTAATGGCATTCAATATTGGTCTGTCATTGAGTTCTACCAGACATTGATTTTTCCATGGAGTTATCCATTTTAGTAAGAGATTATGGCTCTCACAAGTTGTCCAGAGACTTAGGAAGAAGAGACCCCAAGACAAAGTGCTCAGGGAGCAACTGGACACGTTAATGGTATGTACGATAAATGTTTCAGTCCATGGTTAAGTTAAAAGTATCTGAATTCCAACAGCTTCAACGATTGGTTGCTGCTGATGTAACTTAGCAGTCACTTTTGAAGTTGAGACAATTCAACATGATCAAAATGAAAGAGGAGTTATTAAGGAAGCTACTCCAATTTCCCCTAGGAGAGTCTGTGAATGAGGATAATCAATTTTAGAACTTCAATAAGGGTTTGAAAGTTAGAATTATTTAGACATATTTTTTAAAAGGGTAAGAAAGTCATGGCCTTTTCTAAGAATATGACTATTACTGCTGCCTCAGGATGGTGCCAGAAGTATTTTGGTTGAGTGGTGACAAATGCTCAGATGGGTTTCCAAATGGTAATAAACAACATATTAACAGTACATATTTGAAGAATTGTGGGATATTCTGTTATAAATACCCATGACAGGAAACCCAGCAGAGTAAAAGGAGATATCTCTACCTAGAGAGATAAGTAACATTTTATTCAATTCAGTCTGGGTTGTGACATGTTAGGCTAGAAATATGGGTATAAAAGGGATAATATGTAATATCAAACATACCTTCAAAATTCCCAGCTGCTGAGTGGTCTTATTTCTACCCACTTGCACTGTATTGCCAGTATCCAGAAATAGAAAGAGGAACATATCTTGAAGAGACCATCCATACTGCATAATACATGGGCATCCTTCCCACTTCAACCCTCTTTTTTTCTAGAGAAATAAGAAGGAAATGGCAATGCAGAGTGACAGGGAAAACAAACATTTAACCTAGTTCTCAGACGCTGAAGTCTCTAGTAACAGGGTCATGGACCACTATGCCCACTCCTTTTCGGGTCATGCTCTGGATTATTATAATAAAGTAAGAATTAGATTTGCCCAGTATGAGATGTTTTCTGGCTTATTTTCTGCATAGGGTTCAGACACACCAAGAGGGAAGGACCCCAGTTTCCCCCAGATCTACCCAGGAAAACTGTCCCCAACCCTCAGATTTACAAAGAACTCTAGAAACATTGACAGGATATATACATATTTTTCAAACTAAATTGGTATTAGATAGCAGGCCCTTGCCAGTACCTTCTACTGATGAGTAAAAGAAGAAATAGCGTGGCTCCCCACTGCCAAACATAGCTCTCACTCAGTAGCTCTGGCTTCTGAGAGTGAGAAGATTCTCATCCTCTTACCTGAGTAAAATTTGGAAAACAGTCAGAGGTAATGAAGCAACTATAATAGAAAACTCTTCAAGAGAAGAAGGAAAATAAGTACAGAGAGATGGCAGGCCATAGTGGCCAGAAATCTCACCAGAAAACTTCAGCAGGAACAAACCATTTTGATAAATTAATCAAGGGAAAAGATCTTTGCTAGACCACAGTCAGAACGTTCCCCCATCCCCCATGATTGCAAAGCTCTCAGGAGACAAGTCATGCAAAGTGGCTCTAGGCAAAGATCAGACCTGAAGAATGTAACTTGTGTGACTTACTTCCATTTAAAGCCTCATAAACTCTTCCAACTTTATCCTTGCTGAGTTCTCCAAAACGGAAACTGCAAGATTCAGGACAGAGATATGAAGGTTATGATACTAAACTCTCCAGGAATGATGGCCAGTATCATTTAAAAAAACACCAGATACTTTAACAAGTAAGCCTACAAAAAAAAATAATAGGAGTACAACAGAAGTTTATTCCATGTTTATGTAACAGTTTTTGGCAGAGAATGGATCATTCCACATAGTGATTCAGGGAAACAGGTGATCATGGATTTTCACCACAAGGCTTCCAAGTTCACCCTGAAAGTCATCCCCACTCCAGACACTTGGAAAAGCTGAAGAGCACGGGAGGTCTTATGAACTAAATTTGGGAATGATGGACATCATGGATGCCTGCAGTCCATTGGCTAGAAGGCAGTCACATGACCACAATGAAGTGCAGGGAAGGCTGGGAAATGTAGTCTACCCATATAGTCAGCGGTCTTTGCATTAGGACCAGTCCAAGAATTATGATCAGCTCAAAACTTCCCAATACTCTTTGAATTTTGGTTTACCCATAAGAGGAAAAAGCCCCAAATAGACATTTCAGAATCTAGTTTCATATGTCATTATGTCTACATAGGAGCAAGAGACTGTGAAGATTCCAGCCTTTTACCTTGGCATCATGCTGCTCAGTGTTTCTGAAAGTCTAATAGCAACTGGCTTAGGAATTTGAGTTTCTGTTTGAGTCCACAGACAAATAATATAGAAATGTCGAGGTGTCTTTCATAAGAAATGGAAATGTGCTATAAAATGTACATTTCAAAACCTAACAATACTGAAAACTAAAAAACAAACATAACAAATAACCTGTTCAAATATAATTATAATAATGGTACTTCTCTATTCAGGCAAATACCATAAACCTTGTAGATGACCTTTCATGATAGAAAGTGGAGAGGTCAGACTGGAATATCTTCCCACTTAGACCATATAGATTTTTTTTTCTTTTTAATTTGCAGCATACTGCAGTGAGAAGAGCTTAGATTTTGGAAAAAAGAATAGGATTTCTGAATTATCTGCTGTGTGACTTCAGCCTGTAAATATGGGTGTAAAATTAAGACTAATGAGATGTTACAAAGCACACAACACAGCATCAGATCCATTTTAGGTGCTTGATGGCTGTTAGAAGTAGTGGTGGACACAGAGAAACAGAAATGGCCATGAAAGGGTCTCCCCCTTTGACTTTGGCAAAGTTTGGAAGTGTGGGGTAAAATAATTCTACCTAGATTTCAAGGGACAGAAAGCATATTACAATGAAATGTTCTTTCCTGGTCCCCCTTCAACTGGCAAATTCCTATTTGTCCTTGAAAGAAACTCAAGTATCACCTCCTCCAGAAAGCTACTTTAATCCCACAGCACACCTGCAAGCTGTATCTGTCATTTTCATTATATTCATCAAGGGAGAGTCTATAATTGTATATTCATTTCTATGGTGAGGTCATTTTAGGGCAGGATTGTGTCTTATTTATTATGTCCTTGTCACCTAGCAAAATGTCTGGCACTTAGTAAACTATAAATAAATAGGTAAATGATGCACAAGCCCAATAAACCACAGCAGTGTTTAGACACTTGTCAAGAAGTAGACATTTGTGTTCTACACAGCACAGCAGATCTTGAGAGGGAAGCTATGTTCACACCCACTAACCCTGGATTTTTCCAAACCAGTCATTAATGGCCCCATCAGAAAGCTTTTAACCAAGGCTTCTGACAGTTTCCTCCAGGCTACTATGGAATAAACTGGGGACTAAATTGAAAAAGGCTGGGAGCATAAGAAGGTCACAATTCCTTTTCATTGATACTATAGAGAAGGACTCTGGTTCAATGAAAAAATATATATGTATCTTGAATGGAGGTTTTTTTTTCCTTTTCATTCAAAACAGAAATAGGGCTATTTTCTTAATAGCTTGTGGCATCTTGTTTTCTATAGCAGCTCTTAAAATTGATCTCATATGGTAATAATTTACTTTGGAACAACTGAAGCATTTGAAAGAAAATACTGGATGAAGAAAAAGAGGGAAAAGATACTAGCCAGGGAGCTGTTTAGATTTTTTCCCTCTTTTTGAGATTATTTATCATTAAAGTACAATATCTTTCTTCCAGACCTGGAAGATTCAAACAAAGACTAACAAATCACACAGTAAACCAGCAATAAACCGAACAATTACTCCAAGCTAGAAGTTGTATTTCTTATGGGAAATGTAATTCGAATTGATGAGGTCTTTAATTCACCTCAGGATGATCCTGGGCTATGCTGTCAGTAATGGGAAAATTCCAACCTATTTGGTATTCTCTCCCAAGTGAGCTTGGGCATCGTTATTACATGATCACTGTTGTTATTTAACATTCAGTGAATATCTACAAGGGTTAGACCCTGTTCAGATTCCATTAAAGACATTTCCTGTCTTCAATCTGTTTGCATCCTAGGATGAAAAGAAAAAGAAACACAGAGAATGAAATATATCTTAGAGACATATTGGGATATTCACCTAGAATCCTTGACATGACTTGCATGCCTTGGTGGACATGGTAACTTCCATGCAGAGAGAAAACTCTGTCCCACAAGGCAGTGACTCTAACCCTCAAGCCATTTCACAGGTGAGCACCAGAGGCCAGGCTGGGAAGGCATATTTCTACCTCAAGTTATTTAAAGTGAGCAATGATGTAGTATTTTACCTCAGTGTCATTGTGGAAGACAACATTCATTAGGTTTTTTATTTAGCTGGTTGGTTGGTTTGTTCTGGCAGATAAAATGACCAGTCACCCTGAGTGTTTTGTCAATAGAGGCAGCTAAACAAAGTAATCTAATAAAAATCCAAACAGTAGATAATAGGCAGATTGCCAGAGCTAGGCAGAGGAGGAAAGGCTGGGTGACTTACCAAGGGTCACATAACCATTCAGTGACAAAAGTTGTCAATGTCTAGAGGTCATAAATAGTTATCCAACTTTCAACCTCTACCTCTCCACTGATAATGCCTACCAACACACACACACTAAATAAAAAAGAAACAACATTAAGAATAGAAGAGGAGGGGCACTTGGGTGGCTCAGTGGGTTAAGCCTCTGCCTTCGGCTCAGGTCATGGTCTCAGGGTCCTGGGATCGAGCCCCACGTCTGGCTCTCTGCTTGGTTGGGAGCCTGCTTCCCCTTCCCCCTCTGCCTGCCTCTCTGCCTACTTGTGATCTCTCTTTCTCTCTCTCTCTCTGTCAAATAAATAAAATTAAAAAAAATTAAAAAAAAAAAGAATAGAAGAGGAAATAAATGAAACAAGATGGGATCGGGAGGGAGACAAACCAAAAGATACTCTTAATGTCATAAAACAAACTGAGGGGGGGGGCAGGGGTGTCGGGAGAGGGTGGTGGGATTACATTATATGTTTATAAAAAAACTAAAAAATAAAATAAAATCATGAGCTGGCAAAAAAAAAAAAAAGAATAGAAGTGGAAAGGTATTAGGGGAAGAAGGTAGCAACTTGGAAGACTTTATCCATATGTTTGCATTTCCTATCTATATAGATTTCCTGGTATGACAGAGTTATATTTGGACTCTGGGGAGCTTGAGAAAAAATGAACTTAGTCCATCCTCTGTTAGTCTGTCCCATTGAAATATGGGTGTCTATTCTTGAAAAGAAATATATATATATGTATATAATATATATGTATATATATTATATGCGTAGATATGTATATATATAATGTGTATATATAATATATAAGTATGTATGTATATCCATTCACTATATATGTATATGTATGTATATGTATAT
>RCUC01122331.1:0-11730 GCA_003697995.1 Taxidea taxus jeffersonii | reverse complement strand
AAAAAAAAAAAAAAAAAGTTTACTTAAAAAAGTGCCTAATACATACAGAAGAATTCAAATATTTCTGAAATATTTGAATAAATGAACAACTCTGCATTTCCTAGGCACTCAAATATGTCCAAAGAAAGACTGCTATAGGAAGCAAAATTATCTCTGCAGTTTTGACCCTTGGCCACTGATGGCATCTCCAGCAGTGGCAATTCATCTCCGTTGCCCTCCCTGTCCTGAATGAGATGCTAAGAAAGGAGAAAAAGGAGTCAGAGCTCCTTTGTGGTAGATGGAGTATAGGGAGAGCTCTCTTAGTTGCGGTTACTATGACTGTGGTGTCCCTACCAACTGGATATTCTGGAACAATCCAGATTTTCTATATTCTGCCATTTGTCATAAACCGTTTGAACGCTTGGAGGTCACAGTGTCTGGCAGTGCAACGGTAGACGCTCAGGCCACCTCCTCTGCCCAGGAGAAAACTCCTGTGACAAACCATGTCATCTGGTTTGTCCCAAAAGGGACAATATATATCCCAAAAGGGATATAAGTCATCGAATCAATATAATCATCAAAACTATGACTAATGGATAAATGCAAGTTTCACAGAATGTCTTTCTTACTGTACATGGGCTTTGTTTTCAGTCTGTTTCTAGGAGCCTGATATGAATTTTGACATTGTTCTTTGAGCTGAAATCTACACAATCATTCTACATTTAAAGGTTAAACACGTACTTCCTAATGAAGTTTTCTCTTCAAATTTAAAAAAAAAAAGAAAGACTGCTATATCTATCTGAATAGTGTACGAGGTACCAAGATAATAATTTTTCAACATATGGGATTTTCTAAAAGCTACAGTTCAATGTTCCAAGTTAAAATACATGCACATCCCCCCTTGGCAAATTCGATCAATTCAAATACCTGCTGAAAAGATATCCATTGCCCTCTTCAACTCTCCTCTTGTTCTCTGATTACTATTTAAGTCTACAAGTGGAGTTGAAGGATCCCTCATGTATTCTAACTCAGTGGCAAACAATCCACCATCAACAAAACGTTCAGGAGCAATATAGCAAGTTCTCCTCCGTGAAGTGTCAAAGAAATAGTTGAAATCTGCTGGGTTGTCCTCTGGAAGATAAGTGGGCTTAAAACTAGCAAAATCAGTTAGAAGGACCCAATTCCAACTGGTGACCATTACATTCTCAGTCTTGATATCCCCATGACGGACTCCAGATTTGTGTGCTTGGTCCACAGCTGTCAGAATCTGGAAAGCAATCCACCGCTTCTCAATGTTATTTAAGAATGGACGGGTACTGATGCGATCATAAAGGTTGTCTCTCACATACTGCCTAAAGAGCATGGCTGCTTTCTCAGATGCTTTTTCTACTGCTTTCTGAAAAGGTAGACAGTTCTGTGCAGAATGAAGCCTGATTTTCAGTTCCTCCAGCTCTTGTTTATAGCTGGTTAAAGGCAATGTGGGATCCTGAATTGCAAAGACCTTCACAACCACAAGGCCTTCTCGGTGCTTTGCTCGAGCAACTTTAAAAAACCGAGTACTTCCCAGACTCTTATCATATTCAAAGTCATGGATGTCTGAGAAATAACTCTCCACAGAAAGGATCTGGGAAGGAGCAATGCCAGCAAGCTGATTTCCCATAATGTCAGCAAGCCCCTCTGGGTCAATAAGTCAGGATACTATACCTATTTAAAAAAAGAGAAAAAAAGAAGAAAAGATACAAGCAGTGAAACACCATTATTTATGTGTTCTCTTCCTAAAAGATAGGTGCACCATTTTCTCTTCCACTGAAAGCACTGTATCTAATCTTCTAGGCAGCCTCTAAGTTTTAAACACATTTCTCTAAAAATATCTTGTTATTTTATGTTGTCCTTTCCAGGAGCTGAACTATATTTAAATATATCCCTTCAATATTAAGTTGAAAATGTTAGAATGTGTATTTTCTTCCATTTAAATTTAAAAATAAATGAACCTTTACTATGCGTTCAGCATTGTGCTTGGGACTATGAGGGTCACAACAGTATTATATGACACAGTCTTTGTCCATGAAGAACCTGTGGTCTTGGAGGTAAGACACAAACACATTAAAAACTTAATTTTTTTAAAAAAGTAGTAATAATTAAAAATAAAAACTTAAAATGGACTAAAAATCGCCTAAATCAAATAGGTCACTGAACTCCTCAAAGAACAAGTCAAAATAAAATTTTTTTTAAAAAATCAGTAACTCCTGGGCCCTTCCAGCCTAATTCCAGTGTGCTAGCTCCCACCAGCTAACAGACGACATAAAGTTGTTTGGTGTGCAAGAACTAGAAAGAAACCCTGGCAGAGATGTTAAAGAAAAGTAAACCAAAATAACACTTGTCAAACACAGCCCAGAGTTCTCCTAGCTCATAATGTGCAGGATAAAAAAGACACTCATACACAAACGACCATGCGCACATATAAACATTTACCCTAGGACTCTGAAAGGTGTCACAAGTCGGTCACTAGCTCACACTGAGGTCATGACGGATCACTTCTGGGTCTGCGCGGGATTGGGAGTCAGCAACCCGGCGAGCCTTGGACAAGCCTTCCGTAAGAGAGGTCTTCCTTCAAAGGCAGCAGGTGGGACGTCGGGGGAGCGAGGCCGAAAAGTGCCAATTTCCAGAAACCAAGCTGGTCCGCGGAGAAGTGAAAAACTCCCGGTGCCGCAGTAGATAAACGAAGCCAAGTTGAAGAGATGCCACAGATACCCAGAGAGTTGCCCCCGCCGGTCCTCTACTCTGCCCCGAGAGCCATGCGTTCCCGGGCCTCACCGTCCTCTCGCGCGAATCTCTGGAACCTCAAAGACCTCTACACTCCTCCAGAGCCTCACCACCAGCCGGACAGGTGAGACCCGGATACAGCGGGAGGCTGCCAGTTCCAGGGAAATACCACTTCTTCGGCTGAGGCAGACACCGTAAACGCCGAACTCCCGGGAAAGCAGCCGGCTCTGACCTCACTTCCTGTCATAAGGCGGAAGTGACGACAGAGAAAGCTTTGAGGAAGAGAGCAAGGGGCCCGGGAGTTGGTTGCTAGGAAACGAAGGAAGGGCGTGGCCTCATTCTAAGCACCTGGAGGAAGGAAATAAACTGTTCTGTCGATTTATTTCCCATCCTGGTCTTCTAACGTTCCCTAAACTTCTATCGTTCTGGCATCTCCAGAACAGGGTTCTTTAAGCGAATTCACAGGTTTATTTAGGAAAGTTAATATATCCCAACTTGAATTTTTTCGGAGCTTTATTGAGATATAATTTACATACTATAAAGTACACCTGTTTAAAACATACAAATCAGCGGCTTTTTATATATTTACAGAGTGGTTCAATCATCTCTATAATTTAATTTTGGAACATTTTCATTATCCCCCAAAAGAAATTTCGTAATCCTAAGCAGTCACTCCTATTCTCTCCCTTTCTCCTCCTGGTCCCAGCCCTAGGCAATCACTAATCTATATTCTGTTTTTATAGACTTGCCTGTTCTGGATATTTCATTACATAGTAGAAAATATGTAGTCTTTGTGACTGACTGTTTTCACTTCACATGTTTTTGAGGATTATTTCTGTGGTAACTTGCATCAATACTTAAATTTCTTTTTATTGACAAATATTTTATTATATAAAGAGTCCACATTTTCTTTATCCATTCATTAGTTGATGGACATTTGGTGTGTTGTGTCTACTTTTTGGTTATTATGACTAATGCTGCTATCAGCATTCCTGTAGAAGGCTTCTTGAGGCCATGTGTTATTTCTCTAGGGTAAGCATATGGAAATGAAATTATGTAATTATAAGGTAAATCTATGTTTAACAGATTGATAAACTACCAAACTGTTTTCCAAAATTACTGCACCATTTGACATTCCTACCAGAAATATAGGAGGGTTCCATTTTCTCCATATGGTCACTTACTGTTGTTAGTTTCTATCTTTTTTGATTATAGCCATCCTAATGAGTGTGAAATATCTCATTGTGGTTTTTATCTGCATTTTCCTAATGACTAATGATGTTGTTAATCATCTTTTTGTGTGCTTATTGGCCATTCATGTACCTCCTTTAAAGAAGTGTCTATCAAATCTTTTGCCCATTTTTTCATTGGGTTATTTGTCCTTTTATTATTAAGTTTTAAGAGTTCTTTATATATTCTGGATATAAGTACCTTATCAGGTTTGCAAATAGTTTTTCTCTGTGCTGTCTTTTCACTTTCTTGGTGGTGTCCTTTGAAGAACAAAATATTTTAACACAAAGCTGGATTTTTTTTATCACCCTTTCAACAATCCCTCCTCCCTCATTTCCCATCTCAGGAGGCTGGCTACATTACCACCCACTGGATTCCTCAAACTACAAATTTAGAAGTCTTTAAGTCATCCTTGACATCTTTCTACTCTCTCCCTCTTTCATCCTCCCCCATTCAACATCATCATCCTGATGATTCCACATCTAAAATACGCCTTGAAGCCATTGGTTACCATCTCTTCAGGGCCTAGGCCAAGCCATCATTATTGAATATCTAGATTTTGATACCTACTCCAAAAAAGCATTCCCTACCCACAATATTATTTTTGTACTTTTCCCATGATTTCTTCTGTGTCTTTCATGACTTCATCTTGTGTCCCTAAAATTCTGAAGTACAGGTCCAACTTTATTCTTTCTCAAGAAGGATACTCAGGTATCCCAAAATGTTAGTAAGTCATCCATTTTTCTCCCCACTTATTTTGAAATGTCATATTTACCACATACAAATTTCCTATGTATATTTGGGTGGGTCTCCTGCTGAACTTTCTTTTCTGTACATTGAGTTGCCATTTAATTCACCTGCCAGTACTGTTTTAATCATCGTAAAATGTTTTCATGTCTTACATAGCTTCTGCTAGAGTAATCTCTTTTAATTACAACTATAATCATAAGGATTATAATCGTGTAATCATAAGGATGCTTCCATATTTCCAGATTCTCCCCTTTGTGTTTAGGCTAAACTTAAAAATCCTTAGCTTGGGGGACGCCTGGGTGGCTCAGTTGGTTAAGCAGCTGCCTTCGGCTCAGGTCATGATCCCAGTGTCCTGGGATCGAGTCCCACATCGGGCTCCTTGCTCGGCAGGGAGCCTGCTTCTCCCTCTGCCTCTGTCTGCCTGTGCTCGCTCTCTCCCTCTCTAACAAATAAATAAATAAAATCTTTAAAAAAAAAAAAATCCTTAGCTTGGTCTATAGAACCCTGCATGATCTAACTCCTACCCATACTCCCCATCATAACTGGCATCACTCACTGTCCTTCTCAGTCTCCCACAATAGCCTCCCTTTACTCCTAACTTGTCAAACATCTCTCTACCTTTCACATTTACTCTTTTCTCTACTTAGAACACCCTTTGCCCCCACTCTGTGGAGCAAAACTTGCTCTTCTTTCAAGTCCCAGATTAAGTGCCAATACTTCTAGAAGGTCTTTCCTGAAGTTCCTCATCACCAGCAGCAGCATTATTATAATCTCATGGACACCAGAACTTTTTCTTCATAGCACTTATTACTGAAATCATTTCATTTGGGGAAGAAGGGTAACTATTTGTTTAAGGTCTGTTTTCACACCTTACCATCAACCCCATGAGGTCAGTGATTGCGTAATTCCTATTCACCAAGGTTATCTTCAACAACTAGAGTAGTATCTGTGTCAACTAGAGTAGACACACAGTAGACGTTCAATAGATATTTGAATCAATAGCCATGGCCTTATAAGGTTTGTGACCAGTAGGGCCAAGATTATGAGTTCTAGGACTAGGAATGTTTAAAATACATAAAAGAATTGCTACACACATGGGGTTCCTGGGTGGCTCAGTCAGTTTAGCATCTGACTCTTGATTTCAGCTCAGGTCATGATCTCAGGGCTGTGAGATCCAGCCCCGCATCATGCTCTGTGCTCAGTGGGGAGTCCGCTTGAGATTCTCTCTCTCTCTCTCTTTCACTCTTCTTTTACCCCTCCCCCTGCACACCTGTGCTCTTTCTTTCTTTCTCTCTCTCAAATAAATAAATAAAATCTTTTAAAAAGGCATTGCTACAGGGGCACCTGGGTGGCTCAGTGGGTTAAGGCCTCTAGGCCTTCGGCTCATGGTCATGATCTCCGGGTCCTGGGATTGAGCCCCACATTGGGCTCTCTGCTTGGCCCCACATTGGGCTCTCTGCTTTCTCCTCTCTCTCTCTCTGCCTGCCTCTCTGCCTACTTGTTATCTCTGTCTGTGAAGTAAATAAATAAAATCTTTAAAAAAAAAAAAAGGCATTGCTACACACATAGTTATTTAACAGGTAATATTTTAGGATTATGTCCATATCTCAGATACTGAATATCATGTATGTAAGTGCTTTACACATTTCTTCAACAGAGAGCTTATGGTGTAGCAATGGGATAAATCTCTCTCAATTTAGATCACTCTTGCATTTCCTCCATGTCTATTTTTCCCCATCAGTACATTTTGTAAAGTAATTCACGAAATATTTTTCAGTGCCTTCTATGTCACTTCTATGGTTTTCCCTCCTTTTCTTTTTTTCTTTCCCTGTTTTTAAATAGGAATTGTGGCTACCAAGGAGGCTTTTTTAAAGGAATCTCACCTAATCCTTTTGAGAGTAAATGAAAAAATAAAATTTGGTTGCCACTGGTGGAGTAAAAAGGAGAAAGAGCCAGCAAACACCCTTCTATCCTCTAGTCAACCACCTCTCAGCTGCATTGTGGTAATAATGGCTAACCATCCCTTCTACAGAAAATAGATGCTTCAGGAAAGCAGCTGTGCTGGAGGGATGCCCCACTCCTTGCACATAAGAAGAGCTAATTGACTAGCTCTCACTACCAAGTAGAAGTGGAAATTATGTATTTCACTTCTAGGTCAAGGCAGTGAAGTGGTGAATGACCTTCTCTGTCCTCTCTTTTCCTTCAGCCTAGATGCAGGGACATCAAGGCCTTAGGTAATGCCAGAGCCACCAGATGATAGGATCCTGTGTCCCCAAATTATAGCCTGGAGAAAGATCACCTGTTAAATAAGAACACTCACATGGGACTTTTACATAAGCAAAAGTAAACTCCTATGGTTAAGCCAGTGAAATGTTGATATCTACTTGCCACAGTAGTCTTAGCTTACCCAACCCGTTCATCTTCCAGATCTCCAAACTTCCTTACCTCTCCTGGCTACTCACTTCACCCATGTACTTCCAGTCCTATGAGGTGTCCATGTGGACTCTCTGCAGTCCCTGCATCCTAAGGAAAATGAGTAAAAGAAGATTCCTAATGTAAACTACACCTTCCAGAGGATTATAAACATTTTCTTTTTTTGTAGACTGCCAGCTAACGGATGCAAAGGGAATTATAAGAAATTACCATTTTGGGGTGCCTGGGTGGCTTAGTTGGTTGAGTGACTACCTTCAGCTCAGGTCATAATCTTGGAGTTCCAGGATCGAGTCCCACATCAGGCTCCACGTTCAGCAGGGAGTCTGCTTCTCCCTCTGACCTTCCCACTCTCATGCTCACTCTCTCTCATTCTCTCTCTCAAATAAATAAATAAAATCTTTTTAAAAAAGAAATCACCACTGTAATTATAGTATAATAATTGCTTCCCACAAGGACGGCCAATGGATTCTATAATCATTGGTCAAAAGAGTGGGAGGTAACAAGATAGACTCATGGTGCCCAAGGAATAGCTACAGATTACTTTCTACATTAGGAAGGGAGGAAATGAATATTTTATGATGGAAAATTCTGGCAGCAAAGCCTTTACGTAAGTGATCAAACTTAACATCACTAACAGTAGGACAAAGGTACTATGAGGCTCCTGATAGAATGCAATGGACAGTACACAGTATTATCCATGAAGGCTTCTTACCAAGGATGTTTACCCTGAATCTAATCAAGCCTGTAGACCTCACTGTCCAGTAGTGATAGCCGCTGGCCATATTTGAATAATGAGCACTTGAAATTCAGCCACTCAAAACTGAGATGTGCTGCGAGTGTGAAAAAAAACACAGGATTTAGGACGCCTGGGTGGCTCAGTCGTTCAGTGTCTGCCTTCAGCTCGGGTCATGATCCCAGGGTCCTGGAATTGAGTCCCACATCAGGCTCCCTGCTCCGTGGGAAGCCTGCTTCTCCATCTCCCACTTCCTCTGCTATGTTCCCTCTCTTGCCGTGTCTCTCTGTCAAATAAATAAATAAAATCTTTAAATAAAAAAACCACAGGATTTAGAGCAACCCTGTCAGGACCCTCTCTCACTCTTGAGAACTTTTTCTGTATCTTCACTTAAAAAACTTCTATCACTTTCCTCACTCTCAGTTGTCTATGGGATTCATTCTTCCACTCTATGAGACAAGAACTGGGTTCTCCCACTTCATTTTGATGCCAAAACCCAGAATCACTTCCACTGAAGGGGAGAGTAAAAGCAGACTCTTTTCTTTTCTTTCCTGGGAGACATCTCTCCCTTAGATGACTACTCACAAATAACAAAACCCGGCACCTGTGGGCCAGTTGAAGGCAAATTGTGCAGCCTCATGTCTTAAATCTCAGGTGACAGGCTTCTGGACAAAGGTTTGGTCAATCCCCCTTCCTCAAAAGAAGGGTGTTTGGCTTAACCCTACCCAGTTCTGCTTTCCATTCATTGGCTTTTCTTAAATGGCTTTCTCCATCTCAGGGACTTTACCTATAGTACAGCCCTTTCAATATCCGGTGAGCACCATGCCCTTTTAATCAGGGATTCATTTCAGGAAAAGTGTTGCCTATGTAGATACAAGGTTTTTTCTTTTTTTTTTTTTTTAAGATTTTATTTATTTATTTGACAGACAGAGATCACAAGTAGAGAGGCAGGCAGAGAGAGAGGAGGATGCAGGCTCCCTGCCGAGCAGAGAGCCCAATGCGGGGCTCGATCCCAGGACCCTGGGATCATGACCTGAGCCGAAGGCAGAGGCTTTAACCCACTGAGCCACCCAGGCGCCCCAATACAAGGTTTTTTCATTTAAAGACGTCTTATATGTGGGGCATCTGGGTGGCTCATTCATTAACCATCTGCCTTCATCTTAGGTCATGATTCCAGGGTTCTGGGATCGAGCCCCATGTTGGGCTCCCTGCTTTGCCAGAATCCTGCTTCTCCCTCTCCCGCTCCCCCTGTTTGTGTTCCCACTCTCTGTAAAAAAAAAAAAAAAAAAAAAAAGAAATCTTTTTTAAAAATGTCTTTTGTGGGGCGCCTGGGTGGCTCAGTGGGTCTGCTCAGCAGGGAGCCTGCTTCCTCCTCTCTCTCTGCCTGCCTCTCTGCCTGCTTGTGATCTCTGTCAAATAAATAAATAAATAATCTAATAAAAAAAAATGTCTTTTGTGAGAACTTAGTTTAGGAGGAGAATCTTTTCCTTATTTTTGCTGCCTGCTAAGACATGTTTTTCCAATAGGTACATTTTAGGTTTAATCACAGCCAGAGTTCAAAACCCAAGTTATCAGCAAGCAGGATTAGAGCTATCTCTTTATATACATTAGAGGGACACCAACGTTTTCCTGGGCATTTACTGGGATACTTTGGGCATCAAGGAGGGAATTACAGACCCCCAGCCAATTCCTCAGTTGGTTGCATTAGCAGCTGGAACCTTAATGGGTAATATAGTTGAGGCTTTCTTGTTCCAACAACAGAAATATGAAATGATGATGATGCTAAATCTCGGGGTTTGTACCCCTCAACAGGGTCATGCTTGCAAATGGGACCTCGGGTATACGGACAGAAAAAGTACCCAGGGGTAAGGTGAGGGAACATGAGTGAATCAAAGTTTAAACTATTAGCTTTGACAAGCCTTTATGATTGGGCTAGATGGGGGGCAGAAGGGAGAAATCCAGAGGAGAAAAGGAGGATCAGGTGACAGGTAAGAGTGGCTACTCCCACCAACCTGATCCCTCCTCAACCCAAGATGTTGGGCCACTTTTTCACCTTGGAAAGGAAACCATGAGACACCTTGGTTCACAAGGGAGAGCCGATACATAGGGACACATTCATAGTCACCTCTCTGTAAGACGTACGGGGTAACTCCTACCGGGATCACAAAATGGGATACCATTATCTGCGGGGACTCCTCTGGACTGGGTACTGCAAAACTGGGTAATTTCCACTTGTAAACTTTTCTAGTATTCTCCATGGGTTGAACACTGTGGGATTTTCAAGGCAAGGTAAAATATGAGGTGACTTTCTCAGCAAGGCATGGTCTCTTCTTCAGTTCCCAAGGACTCTCTCTTGCAGTGCCTTTTAACCCACTGGAAAAAATTTGGATCACAAATTTAGGAAAGAGCTGAGCTCCTTCAACACTCACTGCATGACTACAGTGGGATCTGTCAGATCTCTTCTGCAGGAAACAAGTGAATAGATGGAGGTGCCCTAGATCCATCCAGGCTTTCAGGGCTCTCGATCAGGACCCAGACCTAAGGGTCTCCTGAAAAACGTGTTTGTCGGTAACCAGACCAGGAAACTCCCTCCTGACATACTGGATAATGTTCTAATCAGGCCTCCTCCAAATAAACACAGGTCATTCCTAGCAAAGGAGACACTGACTCTCACTCCTCCTAATGGATGTGGAGCTTCTCCCTCACTCATTTCCCAGATTAATGGCTGTAAGTGGAGCCAGCTGTGGCTAGTGTCCCCCAGGACAGGGACTTTAAGGAATATTCCCCAGCAGCTGCTGAAACTTCCTTTGTTTCGGGGAAATTCCCTGTCTTCTCCGGCCTGACATGGACTACTTAATCCCACTTGTTGGTGGAAAAATATAGCATTTATTCATCTGTCCAAGTGGATGAGCTTTAGCACTGAGAACATTTTTCTCTGTCTTCTGGCAGCACCTTGCCTCTTCTGTCTGCCCCACCCCCTTGTGTCTGCCCCTGGGGTGCAGCCTGCATACTCTGCTCCCTTCAGATGTCCCCACCTGTGTCTCAGGTAAATATTGACACTGGGGGAATGAATTAATTGACTTTTAAAAGTGGACCCAGGTGGAACAAAACTTGGAATTTAAACTAAGCTTATTGGTTTAATTAAGATAGACATGTCTTTAAAGTTATCAGCATTAAATGTGAAACTTTTATTCTGCAAAGATTTGCTGAAGGCCAAATAATCTCATGTTATCTCTGTTGCAATTTGTCAGCAAAAGATGTTTAAAATGATAGCTAATTATCTGTCTCATCAAAGTTTTCATAGGAAATTGTTAAAATAGCTTTCAAAAAAAAAGCTTTCAAAATCTTTGGGATTAAATTCATTGGACATCTAGGTCTTTCCCAAATGGGAAAAGTGATAAATGTAGGTTTGTGCTTTTGAGTTCTTATTGCAAAAAACTAAGAATGTTTGAGTCTCTTTGGTAAACATGCATTGTGCTTAATGGATTCACAAATTTGCTACCTAAAGAAGTTTTGGTGTAACACTTCACAATTGGTTACTACTTAGTTTTCAATAGACACTAAGGTTTCTAAGAGTCTGAAATTCTGTTAACTGTAATTAAAACTGATGGAAATAAGAAAAGCAACCCTGTATGTGTAAGAAATAAGAAATGGGAATGCATTTTTGTTGAAGGTAAAAGAAAGCAATTTTTGTCCTAAATGAGACTGGTTGTTTGTAGAAAAAAAATGGCTTGGGACAAAATCTGAATACAAAAGAAAGTTGTAGAAGATTTGTGAGGGGAAATCTTTGGAAAGGAATTTTAGGTGTGAGGGACAAAGATTAAATAAAGTTTTTTTTTTTT
>RCUC01122325.1:0-12762 GCA_003697995.1 Taxidea taxus jeffersonii | reverse complement strand
GAATAACGCATGGATAGATGAATTTGTTTCTATGTTGGGAACCAAATTAGAAAATAGATTCTGTTTTCTTCTTGTATGTGTACTTAGAGATATTGCTGGGAATCAGTAGCCACCCGGTAACTATACAACTAGTAATAATAAATATAGTTAGTAATAATAATAAGAGTACTAGTAACAATAACATAAAAACAACACACACCAAATGCTATGTACGGATTATAGTTTTAATACCTCCAACAGCCCTCTGAAGTGAGTACTGTTATCTCCATTTTACAGATGAGGAAACCAAGGCTTAGCTACTTTAATAAAAAGCCTGAGTATTCTCAGGATATATCAAGATTTCTCTCATTGAGCTTCTTTTCTTGACCACCTTGAGCTTCTTTTCTTGACTGAAACCCTGCAAATTTTATTTTTTGACCCTTCAGGGTAGGGATGGCAACTTGATGTAATTTCACACAATAATACCTGAATGATAGCTGTTGCCTGCAGCTCCGTGTTGATGAAAACACTGGGGTTGAGATCAAGTAGTTATGCCTGCCATCAGATGTAAGGGGCAAGTGGTGGGACACACACATGTCATCCTTGATCCAGGCATTCATTCATACCTTTCCTAGCAAAAGTTGGAAGTTGGCAAAGTCTATCTCTGGCGTCTCCAGCATTACCTCCTTCTACCACCTCCTTACCCTCCTCTTTCTTAGGCTCAGTGTCTGGTCTTTCCCCCACTCCCATTTTGTCATGGATCACTTTTACTTCAATCTACACATGTCTGTATTGTTCTGACCTTCTCATGGGTATTTGTATTTAATCTTTAGGTTCACTGGGTGCTCTGGTAGAGTAGAAAGTACATTGAACCCATAATCCAATGGACTGAGTTTCAGTTCTACCTTCAGTATTTATTTCCTGTGTGATCCTGCTACACTGACTTAATTTCACTCAGCATATCACTTCTGCTGAAACAACTTCCAACATTGCTTAAGAATCAAATAAAATTACAAGGCAAAATTATTAAGACATGGCAGGATTTGTCTGCAGTTGAAGGAGATTCAGGATCTGGTGAGAAGTTAGAGGAGATATTCTCCCTGACAGGTAAGGTCTCTCAGAACCTCCAGCATTTCCCAGTGTGGATAACGCTGAGCAATTCATAGTGGTTAGGATTGTGGGTTAGAATTTCATTTCCACTCTGTACCAGCTATCTGACACCTGGAAGTCTGTGTCTCTTTTCCCCTATATAAAAAGAAGAGAAAAAAGAAAAGAAAAAGAAAAAGAATAATGACAGTGACAATAGGACAATAATGAGGTCTGACGCTAAGTGTTCAATAAGTGTTAGCTGTTATCTTCTCTCTAATTGTCTCCTTCTCTTTCCTGTCTGATGATTATCATCTTGGCTTGCAAAGCTGGTTACTGGCGGCAGAGACCTGCATGAGGGGCACACACCTTGAAGAGGTGAATGCTCCCACCTCAGGTACTTCCTTTGTCTAAACCAGTTCCCACACCTGTTCCTGTAGACCCTTGATGGACAACTCCATCACTATGACTCCACAGCCAGGAATAAATGGGTATTAGGGCTTATCTGGTCTATTAATTTCCCCATAAGACACTTCCATGGATTGGTAGGAGAGTCTGACCAGGACTGGTGACTTAGTGAAATCACACACTTTGGAAGCCAGCAGGTGTGCATGTGAATAACTAAATGATATTGTACAATTTACTTCAGCTCTGGTACACTCTGGCAGACACTCTTATTTGGCCAATCCAATATTGACTTTCATCCCCTATCTCCTTTTTTGTCTTCCATCATATGATTGGAAGGCTAAATACTCACTCTCTTAACTTTCCTGCAGCTTGATGTGGTCATATGACAATGTTCTGGCATGTAAATAGAAGTCTTCTGGGGGTTGAGGATGTTTCTGGGGAATGTTTTACTCTTCCAATTAAAAACATAATAATAATAATCTAGTACCATCCCTTTTTCCTTCCTCTTGCCTTGATTGCAGACATAATGGTTGATGCTGTGGTAGTCATCTTGCAACTGTGAAGAAAAGCCTGAAAGAATTACCCAGATGTCAACCCTGCCATTGTTGAACTCCTGAGTCAACACCAAACCATTGAGGCAAACAAACTCCTATTCATTGCATTTACCCTAGATAGTTTTTCAGAAATTTTTGGTCAAAGGCCTTTCTACCTGAAATAATCAAGTCCATATCAACCAAAGGAGATTACCTGATTCATAAGGATACTGAAAGAATTAAATGAGAAACTGTATGTAAATCAGTTTGAAGCTACTAATAGATGTCCAACAAATGTTGGACCCCAAAGACCCATCCCTTGACTTTCTTCTCTCTGATTCCCCTGTGGATTTAGTGAAGTATTTTTAGCCAATAATTGTATCCGCTACCTTAGTTCTCCTCACTTCTCCATGTTTCCCAGAAACAGTTCCAGCAGCAGGAAATGGTGCAGTGGAGTGTGGTTAGGGGGATAGACTTTGAGTCAATGAGATGTGGGTTCAACTCCCAGGTTGGCGACTTATTAGCTATAGTACCTGGGCATGTTCTTTAACCATTTCTGAGTCTTGGTTTCTTCATCTATCAAATAATACTAATATCAAAGTGCTGTGATGGTTATTATAAAAAGTTATTTGTTTAGTATAGTGCCTGGCACATGGTAAACAGTAAAGGCTGTTGATGGCAATTGCTGTTCTCACTAATCTATAAGTGCCAAGAGGGCCAGCACCATGTCTGACATTTTTCCTTCAATTCCAGGGCCTGGAAAAAACTAAGTACCCAAAACAAATTGGCTGAATGAATGAATGAGACTAGATGCTTCTGGAAAGTAAGTCCCATCCATCTTGTTTGCAGTTGTATCCCTTATCTAAGACTGTTCCGGGCAAATAGTGGAATATCAGTATTTATTGGGTGAATTTTTGGCCTTTAGTCAAGATGAGTCTCCAATCACATATTAGAAAGCACTAAAAGATGATATTCAATATAAGAAAATTTATTTTATGAACTTCTTAGAGGTAAACCTATTTCATTAATTTGGATATATTCAATTCTGATGCCCCTTCCCTTTGAAAATTATATATAAATAAGATTCTTATATATCAATTCTTTCTTATAATTAAGACAACCAATAGTAAAAGTCATCTTAATGTCACATGACATTTTCTCATCAACTTTGTCTTACACAAATATTTCTGTGATACAGCCTTAATTTTTAGACCTATGTTCAAAAACTTGAATTTTCCCATTTGGTAATGTCTCCATATTTTTTGAAGTTCATGATCCTATATAAAAGATTTTTTCAGATTCACTATTATTTCCTTCTGTCTTTTCCTTTGTTAATAATATATTCTAATCCCTCTTCAGATTTTTTTGTAGATTTTTTATATCTAAAATGTTAGCAGGATATGAAGGGTGATATGACCTATCACTAACATCATTGTTCTTTATTTATTTGAACTGAATTATTGCCAATGGCTTTTACAATGTACTGTCTTTTATAATGCCTAATTTTCTACCTATTTCTATAATTTTCTACTTGTTCTAACATGACTGATTTTTCTTTCTCTTTCATTTTTCCAGAACCCACCCTAGAATTTTTCACTGCCTTTCAATTGTTCTGAATGAAAAATCATATTAGTGATTCTCATTAATATTTTAGGAGAATAAGAAGAAATAATTTATTTATAGTCTTTAGTGCTCACATGTTGCCTGAAGGAGTAACCATTTTTTATTTAAGGAAGAAAGACTGTTGTCATCATTACCTCTCAGTAATAATTCAAGATGCTTATTATTAATGGATATAAAATTAAATTTGACCTAGAACACACAGTTTATGCCAAGAACTTTTCAATAGTCAAAATTGTTATAATCATAACTCATATTTGCATAATTTTGGGGGGTGACCAAAACATTTTCACATTCATTATCAAATTTACTCAGTAATACATCTCTTTGAGGTGGGAATGGTTTTACCAATTTGAAGGTAAGGAAACTGAGGCTCAGAGCAGTTATCCAAGATTAAAGTAGAAAGAGTTAATCTGACAGCAATACTGGAACTCACTCCATTATTATTTGATAGCTGTCCCAAGAAAACTAAAGAATGAAGGGAATTTAGAGACAAGTGATCGAGGACAACATGGCAGTTGAAGCAGACAGACCCGGAATTGAAGTACATTTGTGTACCCCACAAGATTATTTGAGTACACACTACATTCCACTGTTGCTCAGTGGTTGGGATAAAATGGTGAACGAGACAGATGTGATCTCTGCCCTCCATGAACTTACTGCCTAACAAAAAAAGAAGTAAAAAAGCAGATATTGGGAATCACAAAGGGCATCCAAGTTCTCCTCTTACAACTCATTCAGTTTGCAGGTAAAGAAACTGAGGTCCTGAATGGTGACAAGATTTGTCTAAGATCTCACAGGCAAATTGTCAGAAATCCAGGACAGGAAGCTAAGATTCCATACTTTCAGCGTAATGGTTTCCCAATACATAAATACCATCTTCAACATTATTATTGAATAATAGGCCAAAGAAAACAGGGAGATTTAGAATCAGAATTCTCTTACTCTTTACTAACTGTGTCCTGGGGATAGTCTAACTTTTTACTTCCATAACATCCATCCCCTGCTTCTTCCAGTAAATCATCAAGGTAAAGGTTTCCCTGGTAAAGTCCTATGATATGATTGCTGCATCACTTAGAAGAAATTTAAGCTCTAGGTAGCTGAAGACTTCTTTAAATAACTAGGAAATACAGAACTAAAGTAGAACTGCTTTTTTTTAAGGTTTTATTTATTTATTTATTTATTTATTTATTTATTTTAGAGAGTGAGAGTAGGGGAAGGGGCAGAAGGAAAGAGAGAAAATCTCAAATAAACTCCTCCCTGAGCACAGAGCCCAACACAGGCCTTGATCCCATGGGGTTTGTATTCCTGTACCTAAGACTGTTCCCAGCAAGTTGTGGAAAATTAGTACTTGTTGGATGAATCTTTTGAGCAGTAGTTCTTGCTTTAGGTGTAGATGGGGAATGAGTTCTCCAGTTCCCAAATACTGTCATCACTGCCTTTTCTTTTACATTCTGCTTGTTTCACTCATTTACGTTCTTTGCATGTCTCTGAAGGAACATCACAGTTACTGGTGTGGACTCAGATGTATGGGAAAAGTAATTTCACTTTGTCTAATGCCTGTCTTCTGCATCCAAATGGATACAAAACTGCAACTAATGAGTAGTAGCATGAAGTTGAGTTCTCTGCACTTCTTCCAGTTTAAAGCAATGCCATTTCAGGGTAAACAGCCTAAATTTCATAAGCCTGAACCCCTGTGACTCACTCTGCTCATCACTAAATTTAGCCATGAGGCTAGGTTAAGAAAAAAGAGAATGAGGTGTAGGAAATTTAAAAGACCAATACTGGCCATCTCTGGATTGGACATAACAAATGGTGTCCCAAGAGATAAGAAGGGGGGAGAATAAAACATCCACCACCTCCCATTCTGGTCCCATCCAGGAAATAGCTGTCAAAGAGACAAATGTGTCCTCATTTCTCCTCCCTGGGCTCTGGCTAGGAGAGGGGAAGGTGCATCCAAGAAATGAGGAGATAGTAAAAGAGCAGGGTGCATTGCTACACTTACATGTGGGGCTCTAGGAAGAAATCACCTCCCATGATGCCCCAGAAACACCACTGAAAAAAATAATCCCTGAGTGCCTTTTCGGCACATCAGACAGACACTAATCCAATATATCAGGAATAAAACCACATTCCCTCCTCTCACAGACTTATTTTCTAGTTGAGAGAGACAGATAGTAAGTGTGATGCCTAAGTAAATTTTATAGAATGCTCTTCAGTTGGGTTTTTAAAATATGACGCTGGCCACTATGGGAAGAATAGACTCTAAGGGGGTCTAAGTGTTGGCAGATACTTTGGTAATCCAGGCAAAAGATACCAGTAGCTCCAACAGAGTGTTGCTGTAAAGTGGGGAGAAGTCATTGAATTTGGGAAACATTTGGAAATAGAGCTAGCCTAAGTTCTGTCCCACTGGATGTGGAAGTGGGAGAAAAAGAGAAGAGTCATAGATGACACCAGTGTTCTTGGCCATAGGCAACTGGAAAGTGAAGCTGACAGTATCTGAGGTGGGAAAGATGGGAGTAGAGCAGCTTTGGGGAGAAGATCAGGTGTCCATGTAAGGTCTGAAATGTTTAGTTGTCATCAAAGTCAAGATATTGAGGAGGAGCAAAGGAGATAAATTTGATACTGTACAGAAAAGTCGAGATGGAAATGTCTTCAGTTTCCATGTAGTAAGAATGAAACACAGGAGTCCTCACGCATCCTCAAAGAGGGATGCAGCAGGGAGCTGTTGAGAGCTAATTGTCTGCTATGGGTCCCCTGTGGCAAAGAGCTGGATATGGAAGTGAAAAGGGCCTGAGAGTTCTACGGTGCAAATCAAAGCTGAGATGAGGCCTAGTGGGCCAAGAAAGAATGTTGGGCCATGAGCTGGCCACAAGGGAGAAGACCAGGGGCCATACCAACTGCAGATCTCACAGAGCCTCCATGCACAGCTACACCCACCAGCACAACCCCCAGGGCCAAATTACCAGCCCAGGGAGCAGCCCCAACAACTTAATGCTCAGCAGAGCCCCTTGATTATCCAGATGTGTTTGAGAATGATGCTTCTTTCCAATTGTCCCCAGGATCTCATCAAATTCCTCCTTAAGCTTAGAACTCTGGAGGAGAGAAGAGGTCTCATGTTGAACTCTGAGCCAAAGGTTTCCAGGTGTCTAGACAATAGCTCTTTCCTTTGGGACCCTGTGTTGGAAGAAGTATTTTACTCACTTTTTTAGGCAGAAAACTGAGGTTCAAAGAAACCAGGTGATATGTTTAAGGACGACTAGGAAGTGATACATATATGTACCAACTAAAATACCATGGAGACAGATAATTAGGTAAGAGAGCTGTTGGGAGACATCTGGGAGCTGGGTCTTCAGCCATCATCATCTAAGCTCTACTGCAAGGCAGTTCAAGTCCCAGGCACTCTGGGTTCTGCATAGGCTGCCTCCAGGAGCCCCAGGGCAATGCTTAGAGAAGAGCCTTAGGCATAGGTTTTGGGAATAAAATACTCTGAAAGCAGGAAAGGGGCTCACATATGCAGTAAGAGGGACCCAAGGGGATCTGTGCAGAACATGGTGTCCAGTGGGATTTGCCTTCCACTTTATTTGTTTACTTTTAATTGTGGTCAAAAATACATAAAATTTGGCATCATAACCATTGTGAAGTATACGACTCAGTGGTTTTAAGTACCTTTACACTGATGTGCAGGCATCACCATCATCCACCTGCAGAACTCTTTTTATCCTGCAAAACAACAATTCTGTCCCCATGAAGCAACAGCTCCCCACACCCCTTCTTCCAGCACTCAGCAACCACCATCCTACTTTCTGTCTCTATGATTCTGACTACTCCACATACCTCATATAAGCAGAATCATAGACTATTTTTCTTTTTGTGACTGGTTGACTTCACTTAGCATAATGTCTACGACATTCCTTCGCATTGTAACATGTGTCAAGATGTCCTTCCTTCTCAGGGCTGAATAAGTCTCTTGTATGTATACACCAGATTCTGTTTGCCCATCACCCACCGATGGATATTTGGGTTGCTTCCACCTCTTGGTCATTGCAAATAGTGCTGTGATGGATGTGGGTGTGCAAAGGGATTTATTTTGAATATGGACTACATCAGGCATGGTTATCTTATTGAATTCTCCAAACTACCACATGGCATGGGATGGCAGACTCCTAAGCATCCTGCAACATCCATTCTCCCTTCTTCCTTAGTAATAGAGCCATCCCTAGTTTTAAATGAGCATAAAGTGAATGAGGGCAAAGTAAACCAAAAACAACAAAGGCAAGCTATTGATGCTCAATTTCCCTTGCAACTAGATGTAACTACATCACCAGGTTCTCTCCAGTGGGCGTGAACAGAAGTGGTCTGTGCAACTTCCAGGCAGGCTGTTCAAAACTAGGGGTGCTTTTACCTTTCCTCCCTCCCTAACTTCTATCCTTCCTTCCTTTCTTCCTTCCTTCCTTCCACCACTCAGAGATGAGGAACAACAAGATAGAGGGAGCATGAGTTTCTGACTTAAGCTGTTTGTGACGTGCATGACATCCCTCTGTCTTGCATTCTGCTTTGAGGTCTCTGCTACAAGTGTCAAGCTGTATCCCAGCTAATACTGATAGATTATCATTAATGACACTGCACAGATAAGGAAACTAAGGCTCAAATAAACAGAATGACTTACATGCAGTCGCAGCTGCAGGTGGACAAGCTCTGCCTGGTTCCACACCTGTGTTCTTTCCATTATACCATCTTGCCTTCGATGTTTAAGTGAGATATATGCATATGGGCGTGTGTGCGCCTGGGGGTACACACATGTATATGGGTGTACATGAACTTAGATTGTTTCACTGACTTAATCTTTCCAAAAATTTTTTAAAATTACAAATTAAATGATATTTTAAATGTACCAGGGGCACTTAGGATTTGAAATATTTTTTTAAGAACTTTTTTTTATTTGACAGAGAAAGATACAGTGAGAGAGGAAACACAAGCAAAGGGAGTGGGAGAGGGAGAAGCAGGCTTCCCGCTCAGCAGGGAGAATGATGTGGGGTTCCATCCCAGGACCCTGGGATCATGACCTGAGCTGAAGGCAGATGCTTAATGCCTGAGCCACCCAGGTGCCCCTGAAAATATTTTTTGAAGATTTTTTAAAAATGAATCCTTTTATAAAGTAAAGGTTACATCTCCAGTTTTGTTTTGTTTTGTTATGCAAGTCCAGGTTTTCCTATACTACATTTAGTTTACTTAACACAGAGTATACACGCACACACACACACACACACACACACACACACACAGATAGATAAGTATGTCTCAATTGCCTTAATAGCCTATGATATTTATTTTCAAACTTCATTTATCCTACTGGAGGAGGGAGAAATCTAGAAGAGGGGAGGAACAAGATAGGTAATTCACACTCGAATTTTCAAATAAAATTTCTATAGACTTATCACATTTGCAAAATTGTTTTTCCATTGCATGAGTGGTTTAAAAACTAAAAAACAGAGGGAAGACAATGGAGCAAACTGAAACATTGGTTTATAACCTACAATGACCACGAGTTTAAGTTGGAGTGTATGACTGTACTTCCTTAATTCTGCCATTTGGCAAGGTTTTCCATGTGATTAATGAGAGACCATTGCACAACATTACCAGGAGGGAAACAATTCTAATTACGCATAAAGCTAAACCATAATTATTATGCAAATGTTTCAGTAATGCAATAGAATGGGATATCTGGTCATTACAGGGCAGACAATTCACAATGCTAATTGGGGTTAGTCTGTTTTTAGAAGGTAAATAATATTAACAGTAAAATAAATCCAAACTAATATTAGGTTTGATTTTGCCTATAATCAAGGGGCCTGGTCTGCTTCTGAAATTACATTTACATTAAAAAGATAAACGATACTTGCTGTGGTCTTTATCAAATGTAAAATGATTTTGGATTGAAAATACTGGGAACAAAATGATACTGAGATGAGATTAAGAATTTGAGAGGAGGGGTCAGCAGTTTAGAGTCTTCAGGCCAGAAGATCCATGTGGAAATAGATAAGCTGTACCTCTCAGAGTTGCCCAAATAGACCTGGGGTGGGAGGTGATGCTCAGAACCTGAAGAACAGGGGAGAACAAAGAAAAAGAAAACTCCTGTTTTGTCATCCTCCTAAACTTTGCTTTTTTCCCCAGGCTCTTTTCCATTAACCAAGTTTATGTCCTATACTACCACCTACTTGTTCTCTTATGATTATTTTCAAATCAGTTTCTTCTGACTCCCTCTTCCTCCCCATTCATGCTCACCTCTCTCACATTCTGTGCTTTGATAGCTCATGAGGTCCTTCCCTTCCCCTGCCAAGTTCCACACTTTTTATCTCCAGTGGAAGTACCCAAAGGCTCCTTCAGCAAACCTTTCACTCCCCTTTCTGCACAGCCACTGGGAGGACACAGGACCTGAACTTGGAAAATCAGATCTATGCTCCCAAGACTCATACAGAATGGAACCTGTTATCCTGGCACCAGTGCCTGAATTTTTAGCCATGTCAGTGGCTTCCCCATCCCCTTCCCCCAGTAGACAGGATATCTGTCTGTTGGAATCCCTCCAACGAATTCCCCTTCTAGATGATCATCACCAGCATTTGTTTCTGTGGCTTTCCAAAAAGGAACCCTAACTGATACACTTCTCCTGAGAAATGGAAAATCTACATGGCATTCAGTGGAGGGGGGTGAAGAGAAGTTCATGGTCCTCACCTAAATTGGAGTTGTTTCTAAAGATTGCTTGTATCAGTTTGAATCTGGAAATATCCTGTGAGTACATGACATCATCAGAAGCAATGCAAGTAGTTGGTTCAGAACCAAGTTCCCAAAACAGACCATGTGGATTTGAACTTTACTTTCTCCACTTGGATAGCTGTATGGCATTGGGCAAGTTGCTTACAAGGAAAATGGAGAGAGCAAGAATACATTCCTCCTAGGATTGCTAGGAGAATGAATGAGTTGTATGTGTGAATGTCTTAGAGCAGATCCTTATATCAGCAAGCGTTATAAGTAGGTAAAATGTGATTATTAAGATTTCTGAAAAAAAATAGCCCACGTGGGTAGGCAAATAATATTTAAAACATAATAACCTAACACACTTTCTTGGCATCTGTGTACAAGGTTTTATGTAGCATCCAAAGTAGTCTACAAATATCCCTATGATATTGCCATTATTCAAGTTTGGTGGGATGGGTTTTTTTTGTTTATTTTTGGTTTTGTTTTATTTGTTTGTTCCAGAATTGCTCCTTTAGAATGTTATTTAAAGCCTACTATACATAGGTTGTAGCACCCTTGTTCCAGTTGGAAAAGGATTCAGTTACAAAAATACCAAAGGTAAGTGACTATCAGAGTTGGAAGACAATGTGGAACCACTGTTCTGAGGTCACCCAAACCCTGCCAAAAAATACAATTGCAGAAGTGAGAGCATATGGGTCTTTGCTCCCATAGGCTCTAGTGGTACAGGAAACCCAAGTCCTATGGCAAAACTGCAGGTGCTTGCTTGTCTGACAGCAAAGTCCCCAATCCATGACCATAAGTGCCCTCGGCCCTTTACAGGGTTTCAGATGACCCCCGAGGAAGCCCAGCCCTGGGACATGTCCCTGCCTTCCCCTCTCCTAGAAGGGATCGATCAGGACCTGCTTCTGCTGCTGCTACCTCTTGGTCTTTCACTCCCAGCCCTGTCCAGACTGCTTATTAGGCTCTCAAAAGGTGGCCAGAGTTTGATGCATATTACCTTGAACCACATCCCAAGAGCGAGATCCATGGGATATTTGAGAGCCCACTGGTGTCTTAGTAAATTTAATCCTCTACACAGTCCTGGATTTGAAGATAGTGCCACTCTCAGTATTCTGAGTGAGACATTTGAGCTCCCAGCTGGCAATTACAGTAGGAAATGAGTCTGTCCACAGATCTCCCTCCCAGGCTCCACCACACACCGTGTGGCAATGGTGGATATAGTCAAGGCACTGGCATATTTCAATGCATGTCTAATTCAGAGAAACAGTGGTGGTTGAAAAGAAGCTTGCCCGGCCATGTTCTGATCCCAAAAGTGGTCCAGTCACCAAGTCCTGTGTAGGACACAAGGGATGGTATCATCTTCTAGAATAAGTCATCTTAGGTGGTGAGCAGCTGTTCTTATCTTTGGCATTACCCTCCTCTCTTTCTTTGGGTTTATTCTCCCACTCTTTTTCTAGCTTGTTGAATTAAATAGCTTTATTTGTAATTTTCCTTTCTTCCTCTGTCTAGTAAATGTATTAATTACATAAAGTATTACAATCATTAAACCCTATTATCTTTTATTTGTAGCATTTTTATTGTTATTCAACGCTAAATATTTTGTAATTTTGTTATAATTTGTTCTTGAGGTTCACATCATTAATTACTATTTTTTTTCATTTTTAAAACTATAGAGATTGTTATTGTATTGATTGCTAACAGGACTGCATTTAGTGGAACAACAAAGTCTATAGTGTATTTGTTTTCAGGTATTTGCTGAGACCAGGTATTTGTGGCTTTGTATATATCTATTCTTTAACTGATGGTATAAGGGGTTTTTTTAATGCCTACTTATTGTATTGTCCAAATCTCCTTAATCCTTAAAAAATCTGTCTGCCTTATTTATCAGATTCTAAAAAAGAGGTATGTCAAACTCTTCCATGATTAGTAAGAATATTGTCATTTTGCCCTGAAATTCTTTCAATGTTGGCTTAAATATATTGAAAATGATGCTGGTTGTTGCAGATTATTTCAGAACTATTTTAGTTTCCAGTGAATTGCTTGATTTATTGGTCTGTGATGACCTTCTGTGATTTTACTGCTGTGAAAAAGCTAATATCAATTATTAATCTATTTTAAGCATATATTAACAATCCATAATTACTAGTAATGATGAGGCTAATATTAAATTGCTTTTAACTACTTTTCAAAAAATTTTGGTTTGTATAGAAAAGGGCTTTTCAGGAGTCAATGAGGGTAGTTTGGGCCCAACCCCATTCAAGCAAGCTATCAGTCTGTGAGCTCTGCTGAGGCCAACCCCACTTGTGAGAGATAGCAGATGCATGCTCTGTAATTTCAGTCATTTTTCTCTTTGCTCTGCATGCCCTGGGTGGAGATGAGG